>JAKCPI010027595.1:0-23487 GCA_023213315.1 Euborellia annulipes
TAAAACTTTGTGATCTCTCTCCGTCTGACTCGGTTTTTTAAACAGAATGGGCAATTGAAATATCTCTTCACACAACATTAATGCGGAATTTAACAATTTATTTTGGAATTTCCAGCCATGGTAAAACGCGGATATTGACTAAGTGGTTACGGGTTATTTAACATGTAGTATTCAAAAAAGAAATTTAGAATCAAATTGATAAAAAAAAATGTATATATTATGTATTTTAGTGTAGAATTTTATTTAAATATGACTCTATTTTTGAAAAGTCTTTTTTCTAGAAAGATTTCTTTTTTATCTTGACTACCGACAAGACAAATGACTTTTGTTCTTAGGCCATTTTTCTTTTATTTTATTTTGGTATTCTCTGATT
The DNA here is from genome assembly GCA_023213315.1 of Euborellia annulipes. Taxonomy (NCBI): domain Eukaryota; kingdom Metazoa; phylum Arthropoda; class Insecta; order Dermaptera; family Anisolabididae; genus Euborellia; species Euborellia annulipes. Next base: position 374 of record JAKCPI010027595.1, read on the forward strand.
GTAGGAAATAAGTTGGTATCAAGGGGTAACAACAACTGTGGGCGCTTATCAAACAACAAGACAAATTAAAAACCCTTTGGGGTGAGTTTCTCAACAACTGTTAGAGGGTGTGAACACCAGCAGTCAGTTCCCCCCCCACACTTCGCCTTCGGCAAGTCTTGCTCCAATCCTGGCTGGCTAACTCTACAAATTTATTTCATTTATCAAAAGTGATAAAGAAAAGATTTCTTTATTTTTGAAAAAAAAAAGATTCATTTTTTTTTTTAAATCAAATGAAAATATGATTAAGAAAAAAACATTTTCCAACTAATAAAAAATAAATTATATGGTGTTTATTAAGTAATGAAGCTATTTGCTACCCCATCTGAAAAAGGAGATATCCAATATATTTTTCTAATTTTGGCGGATACATTTTTTACTTTTTTCCCTAAATTATTGATATAAATATACTAGTAAGATAATGGGAAGGAAAGGCGCTAGCCCACAGTTTATAAGATAATGCTAAATATAATGAATCATTATCATGCACATAGTAACAAAACGGGACACATTTTCTTAATGGGAATATTATTTATTTATTTATTTTTATTACAATTAGAAGTTTTTTGCTAGATCACATGTGTAAAGAAATAACTGGAGAATCATCTTTAATTGGCCTGCATTTGATGCATTTGCTCGCCACTTACCAATGTATTTAATATTTACTGAGTAGGCCTTTCTCTTAAGCACGAGTTATAGAGTTTTTAAAAAGTCGACTTTCAGAAATGATTAATCAATTCAGAGAATCGAAAAATATCAAGTCGATTCCATTTTTTTCGATCAAATAGATAATCGACTTTACAAGCGCCTTTTCCAGCCATCCCTAGTAGGGGGGGTATCTATTGAAATAAAGAACTTAATATGGAAGACGTTTAGAATTAAATAAATTCTCTATCTGAGAGTGCAAATAAGTATTAATTTAATGTAAGTAAATTAATAATAGTATTATTTAATTAAAGACTTCTTTCATATTGTTGAATTTATTTCATGCTTTCCTTTCTTTTGAAACGAAAAACAAGTTTCAAAATATCAAGGTATATAATATCCGCTTAATACTAATAAATATCAAACATTTTAGATGAACTTTATTTTTTATTTAGTCATTTGCATTAAAATTTTAATATTTTTATTATACATAGAAGACAGGATAATCTTTAACTTGCTAATCATATTTCATCTTTTATCTCTTCTATTAAATCTTTTACTATTCATCTATAACAAACAACATAGGATTTTTTTTAGACAAAAAAAAAATTCTTTTTTCTTAAGCGAGACTTTTAAAAAGTAAACTTGGAAAATAATTAATGTATTTCTTCATTCGCTTCTCAGCCCTTTAAAAGGATGATAAATGTTTTTCAATATAGATAATTCTTTATTTAAAAAGTTTCAACGGGATTTTTTTCCTCTCCATGAGAGAGTTAATTTTAAGCTCTTGAGTGTTTGCTTTTTTTTATTGTGATTTTTGCCCTCACTTTACCTTTTAAAAATAAATATCCTATGAACTCATTTGAGTTTTTTTAATTTTAAATATTAGGCCTATATTAAGAAAAAATTTCATTTAACCTAGAGTTATAAATATTTGTTTTTTTTTGTTTTTTTTGTAGGCAATGCATGTTATTAAAAATCCACAGAGAGGATAAAAAAGCAGGCCATTTTTTAAAAATAATAATATACATAAATTCAAGATTATATGAACTAAATAGAAGAGTGGTGAGCAATTTTATTGTCCCAACGAAAAAAAGGAAGATTTAAACGGCTTTAAATAGTCACTTTTAAAGATAATGAGAATCATAAAAATTTTGAATAAAAATTACGAAGCAAGGAAAATAAAGACCTAGATGCAGGGAAGCGTCTTGAAAATTTATTACTGCTTATTAAAGATTAATAGCTTAGTCTATTTATAATGAGATTTCTAATTTAATTTTAAATATATTTAATAAAAAATTTAAGAGTACTCATTAAAAAAAAAAAAAATATGTTCATTTACGAGGGAAAAGTATAAGAAGACTGGCTTTATTTCCATAAGTTATTCAGAAATCTGTTTTCTTTAGAGAAATTCTTTATAAAAGATTTAACTTAATAGTTTACGCGTTAAAAGATATTTTTTGGATTATAAAATGTTTATTAAGGTTTGAATGGAGTGAGGATGGAGTGGTGGGGGGAGGATTTTAATGCGATTCACTTTTTTTTGCAATTAAAAAGATAAATTACAGTCGAATAAAAAATTTTTAAAAAGTGTTAATTTGAAATTTAATTATACGAAAAACCAGTGTTGGTATAAATGGATACGAATAATAAAAAAATATCCAAAATAACCACACTCTAGTGCAGGGTGGTCAACCCCCGTGGCTCAAGATATTCATCTCATTTTTACAAAATTTATATTTTTTTTTTATAGTGGGTCTAAATCTAATATGGGAATATAAAATTTTATGTGCGCCCCACGGAGTTATGATGCATTGCCAAAGTGGCCGTCAAGATCATTTGGTTTGGTCACCACTGCACTAGTGGATGTTTTGGTTTGTTACTTAAAGGAGGTGAAAGAAGTCTTAGGATGGTCCATCCATCCATCAATTTTTAATTTCTAGTTTCTTAGGGAGATTTAACAAGTTTAAGAGGTTTATTAATTTTAAAATTATGCTTTAATAGGAGAATTAAATTCAAGTATGATACACAAGGTTTTTTTTGTTTCAATGATTTATTTATTTAACATTAACACTTTATACGTATTTCATCACCATATCTGTCATCATCGGAAGTGAATTACATAGCGAATGATTCACTATGTAATTCAGAATGTAATTCACTTTCGATAATGACACATATGGTGTCGAAAAACGTATAGAGTGTTAATGTTAAATAAATAAATCATTGAAACAAAAAAACCTTGTGTATCATACTTGAATTTAATTCTCCTATTTCTATTCTCCTATTAAGAGGATTTTCTAAGAATTTTTTTTTAATTTGTTTAATATATTTTTCGGCATCTAAAGTCATTTTTAAAAATATTTCGGTCGGGGGTCCAACATCAAACTCAATAGAGACGTACCGGGAAATCAGCATGTCAGCACGCTTTCGATACAATAAATTCAAATAAACACATATATAATAATATCCTAAATGGCCTGGATAGAAGAGCGAGCTAATTAAAATAAAAACGAGAAAGTAAAAAAACAATAAGTACACAAATTGTTTAAAATCCGTTCTAATACCCCTATTGATAGGCAACCAAACTTGCTAACTTTATTAAAAATTGATAATATGATATAGCCTAAGCCTACTTAGCTAAACTATTGTAATTCTTTTAAATATTAATATAACAAGTTGTCAAATCTGCCTAAATAAATTTTGAGTGGCCAAATCGCCTGCTGAGAATTATAGTGACGAAAGTCCGGAAATTCAATTTTTGAGTTATGCCTACCTAGCAAACGTTGTTAAAACGCGTTCTCTTTTGAGTGGCAAAGTGGCGAAAATATATTCTTTGCTATTGATTGTGGCCTATTCATTTGTTGCCCGGCTATTTAAATGTAGTTGTTTATAAAACTTTTAAACGTCTTTTCTCGGATTGTTGAATTTCGGACTTTCGTCACTATAGATCTCAGCAGGCGATATAGTCTTAATTAATGATGAGGCTATTTTTTATTATTATTTTTAATCAAATTTAAAATAGCAAAATATTTAATAAAATAATTGATTTAAATATTTCAAGATAAATTCGATAAAGTGTAATCTCTAAGAATTTTTTTAAATTATAAAAATAATTTTTCCCTCTTCATCGTTCCCTTAAATCTTATACATAGCATATTTTAGAAATCCTGGCTTGTTGAGTGATTTAAACCTAAAATATCTTTGATTACAAATCGCGGCTTTCTAAATTTTAATATTTTTGCCAAAATCCTTCTCTAATTCCTTGCTTCCTGAAAGGAGTAGAGCACAAAGCAAAATTACTTCAATTATTACATCAAATATCTTAACCATCCAATATAGGTCTACACTCTTACTTACTACTATTTTTTTCATCTCCCTTTTGGTTTTAATTTTTAAAATGTCGTAAATTTTAAAGGAATTATATGAATTTTAAAAAGACTAACTTATTATAAATTGAAAGCGATCCTCTCTAGAGTCCTTGAGTCACGTCGATCCTCCCATTGGACAAATTTCACATTAACCAATGCATAAACGACATCCTCCACACGTTATTATTTATTTAACATGTTTCTCTTTTTGAGAAATCATAAAAAATTTTCTATATTTTAATTTTTTTTTTTAGGTGTAAGAAACCAGCGTTAGATTACTCAATTGTACAAATTGGTTTTGAACCTTTGTTTCAGCAAGAAAGAGAAAAAACTACGAGGCCAATAACAAAATTTATTGTAGGAAACCAGGTGGGTGATTAAAAATATCACGCAACTTTCTAACAATTTTTTAAAATTATGATTATTTTTTTAACATAATTTTAAAAAAGACTGATCTAATTAATAAATAACAATTTTAAGAAAGTGAGGTGATATCGATTTAAAAATTTTTCAAATGAATAATCTCAATTCCTAACAAACAGTAACAAGAAATTTAGAGTTTGTAATAAATATAGTCTTCTGCTAAATTTAAAGTCATAGTTTTATCAGGTCAAGCATAGCGTTAAAAAAAATATATGTATAGTAGCTACGTTTATAATATTGGAAAAATAATTTAAATCAGCCCCGGATGATTATTCATGAGGAATAACCAGTAAGCTGGCGCTGATAATGGCGCATCTGACCTAAGCTCCCATAAAACACGAACCCTATGCAAATGCACTAAAGTACAGTACACTATATCGTACATGTCCTGCATAGGAAACAATCGCAGGCTTTCTCCCAGCACTAGCCAAACCAAATTTATCATATTCATATTTGACCTGAGGAAATGGAAATGAACAATGATTAACCCAACAACTATTTCGTTATTATTAAACTAACGACATTTCCTATTTGACCAAATGAAACAAGAATAGACAAATCCAATTCAAATTGAGTGATTTATTTAAATGGGTCTTTTAAATACAATATATGAAAAAAAATTTGGTGTGACTGGCGCACAGCACACAACTTTCTCTTACCTTCGGTAATCGAAAGTTGTGTTCTGTGCTTGTCACACCAGATTTTTTGTGTCGACATATAACTGGTATTTAGTTCCCGACAGTACGGAACATATGAATTCAGATGTAAAATTTATAAGTATGGGAAAATATTTATATTTTGTTACCATGGCAACCATTTCTCCTATCTTTTCTATGAAGCACAAGAGTAAAGTGTGCTTCAAACAATTTTGAGGGCAAAACGAGAATATACATTTGAAAGAGCATCTAAAAAATAATTGATTTTTGAATTTTAATCAAAATCGTTAGAGCGAATTTTGAGAAGATCTAAAAAAACTGAAAAAGTACATCAGTGAAGTACTAGTACTCTTTGGCCGATTTTGATTAAAAGCTTATTTTTTCGGTCCAGGAGGGTACAAAACTTATATATAAAATTTCAACCTCGCAGCTCAATTCCTTCATGCTTAAAATTGAACACACACACACCCACCCACCCACAGACAGACCATGTCGTGAAAACCACTTTTTACTTTCTCTTACCTATGTATATATGTAATATATATATAGAGAGAAAGTATTGGATTCATGTCAAAAATTCGATGTCGAGATTTTGATGGATCTTCACGTTTTGAGGTCCCCTGAATCCAAAAAAGTGGTTTTCGCGACATGGTCTGTCTGTGGGTGTGTGGGTGGGTGGGTGGGTGGGTGGGTGTGTGGGTGTGTGTCAAATTTTAAGCATGAAGGAATTGAGCTATGAGACTGAAATTTTATATTTAAGTTAAACACCCCCCGGGACCGGAAAAATAAGCTTTTAATCAAAATCGGCCAAAGAGTACTAGTACTTTACTGATGTACTTTTTCAGTTTTTTTCGATTTTCTCAAAATTCGCTCTAACGATTTTGATTAAAATTCAAAAAATCAATTATTTTTTAGATGCTCTTTCAAATGTATATTCTCGTTTTGCCCTCAAAATTGTTTGAAGCACACTTTACTCTTGTACTCCATAGAAAAGATAGGAGAAATGGTTGCCCTGGTAACAAAATATAAATATTTTCCCATACTTATAAATTTTACATCTGAATTCAAATATTCCTTACTGCCGGGAACTAAATACATGTCGACACAAAAAATCTGGTGTGACAAGCACAGTACACAACTTTCGATTACCGAAGGTAAGAGAAAGTTGTGTGCTGTGCGCCAGTCACACCAGATTTTTTGGATTCAGGGGACCTCAAAACGTGAAGATCCATCAAAATCTCAACATCGAATTTTTGACATGAATCCAATACTTTCTATATATATATATATATATATATATATATATATATATATATATATATATATATATATATATATATATATATATTTTACATATATACATAGGTAAGAGAAAGTAAAAAGAGATGAAATATAGTTATTAAAGTCATACAATTATATGAACAGTTCAGAATCACGACCTACAAATAATATTAGAGAATTGATTATATTTTATTAAAATTTATAAGTTCAGATTTTTTAGTATGGATGACTAAATTTGATTTAATAAAAAAAAAAAAAAAAAATTGAATAATAATAAATACTACTAAACCATATAGAAGCTATTTGCAGTATATAGGCCTACAATAATATATAATTGTTTTAGATAGCTTCTGTGTGGTTTAGTTATAGATTTTCAATTGTATTAATGGAGAAGAGATTTTGGAAAGCAGCCAAGAGACTAAAAAGAAAATTTTTTGTAGCCGTCAAAGTCAGTGGCGCAAGAAAGGGTAGGGGTTAAACTCCCTTCCACAACAGAGAGGAAAAATAGCTTCTAAGGCATGGTCTTTTCATTTAAAAAAATGTTTACATTTGTTTTAAATATTATTAAACATAAAATAAATAGGGAGTAGCCTATCTTCTGATTGCGCTGCTGTTCAAAGCGAATAAAATTTTCATACGGAGGCTGACGTATCTAACAATTACCATTTTTTTCTTGTCCGTATCGTAAATACTGTATATACATAGAACAATTTTAATAGAAAGAAGACAGTGACAGACGCTCGAAATTTCAACAAAAAATAAATCAATTTTGTTTTTTAATCACCTGGCTGTTTTCTTGGATCTGGTGTCCATCAATTTTCTATACCTAACCTAATTTGTCTAATTTCAAAGCGTTATTCAGTAGCGAGTGGTTTTGTAATATCATTTTACAGTAGGCCTATACAATTTCTTGAATTTAATGTTAAAATGGAATCATAAAATAATTATTTTAAATTTTAAAAAATCATTCAATTTTAATACTTTTCTTTACAATTATGTGATGAATATTTTTCGTAATATTTTTTTTTCTCACCTCGTTCACTACTAAAAAATTATATCTTTTTTTTTCCCCCAAGATAAAATAACAATAATAATAACTAAAAAATTTCTCAAGGAAACGAACAATAAAAGATAAAAGAAGTAAGTAGCCTACGTATATTCTGTTACTATTGTCGCTTCGGTGCTTCTTTAGCATTATTATGGAGACTTCCTTTATTTTATTATGGTAAAGAAAAACAAATTTTTTTGAAAAAAAAAATGTGAAAAAATAAGGGAATATGGAATTAAGGGTGAAGGAGTTTATTATGATACCATCACATATTAAATTAATTATTGTCATTCATATTTTAATGAATATGATGAAATATGTCAAATTCAATTCGACCATGATCTGCCCCCCCCCCTAGACGACCATGATCTGACCATGCCCCCCCCCCCCTAGATTTGATCCTGGGTACGCCCATGTACTGGTGGCCTTTATAAACCGGTAGATATAGATTCATTTTTCAGGATCATCCTTGCAATAAAGTTTGTCTACTTCGATCTCTTGATACAAGAATTTATATTGCCGTAGTATATTTTAGATAATGAGGATTTCAAAAAATTACGCTCGGATTTAATTATTTTATGGTGTTGTTTCTAACCATTTTATTTTTGCCAAATACTGCTAATAATAATATCTAAACTTTTTCGGATCGAGAAGTGTATAGAATAGGTAGATGTAAATATATAAAAAAAAAAAAATATTAAATAAGGATTATATACGAAAGGAATGTGGCTTGTCAAGTAGTATATATGATGATGATGATAGGTGTAAGCTAGTTTCGTGACAAATAAATAACTTTTTAGAGTGTTTATTCTCCATATAACTGTTATATTTCGAAAGCATTTAATAGAACTTCTTCATCAGCGGCTCACTCTAATGCCACATACAAGATTTCTGAGCGAAATGGAGCGAATGACAGGTCTATCTATACATAGTAACTAGCTATTGTAAGCAATAAGGCATCAATGTCAATTGACGCTCCGAAAACTTTAACTCGTATGTGGTGGCATTAGAGTGAGCCGCTGATGAAGAAGTGCTATTAAATGTCTTCGAAAATATATGGAGAATAAACACTCTAAAAAAATTATTTCTTATTGCCACGAAACTAGCTTACACCCTATTCCCATTAAAGAAGGAACCCAAAATAAGAGTGTAACAAACTAGTCATTTCAAGAGACCAAAGGTGGAAACACTAATACTAAATAAAAAACGATTAGATAGAGTTTCAAGATGGAAGAAATATCAGATTGATTATTACAATTCGAGACTTAACTTTTTTAAAATTTTTACCTATTGTATAAATGAATCATATTTAAATGGACATTTTTCAAGAATAGACAAATAAACAAGAAAATCTTTTCAATCCTATTTTTAATTCACAATCAAATCAAAACATTTATACTGAACAAAGGTATCGTCCCAGGATCCCTATGCTGTTCAGTTCACTAGTCAATTTCAATCTTCCATTGTCCCCATGATCTCCTGTGAATGGAACAAGCTCCCTACGTCTATTGTGATTTGTTTATAAGGTCTTTTAGACAGATTCTATTTATCTAAATTAATAATAGTCACTATATAATTTAGAAACGGTTTAGGTAAACGAACATCTGACCTCTAGCACAAAAGCTAAAAATAGGAATAATGCTTATAAATTTAATTACCAGAAAATTAGGTATATTTTAGCCGTTTTAGAAACTTACCCCTTCAACCTATCACCATAATCGTAATGCAAATATCCTCATCTTCCAAAAATGGACTAATAATAATAAATACTAATTTTAGAGTTCGCCTATCCAACTTTTAGAACCACTAATCAAAAAAATCAATAGAAAAAATTCTTAAACATTGTACTTTAAAGCGAAGCTTAATCGTTGAACTATGTTTTCATTAAAAAAAAAGAGATAATAATTAGAGTTTAGAAATTTAAATGAAGGAAATATTTATAGCCTAATCGTTTTATATTTGGGCTGGATATGGAAATTAATGATTTATTTCGCATAACGCCGCTCGCGGCAAAATACTGTAGTATTTCTGGTGCATAAACATTATATTATTTTACCATATATATATTTTTACTAAGTAAATTTTTTTTAATTAATTGATGTAATTAGTTGATGGTCCTACCTCATTGGTGTTCCATCGGTGCCGCTGTGTAGGGAAATGGTCGGCTCTGGGCAAAGTCTCCAGGTTATCGGGAAGTTTAATTGGCTCGCCATCTAAAACGAAGCAAAAAAAAAGGATTGTATTAAATTAAACGAATTAACTCACAGACAGGGTCAAATAAGTACTAAAACGAATAGATTAATTTGTGACAACTAGATCGCTGTGTGACCTAATTGAAACATTGATTAATTTCTCATTATTTTTCCATCAGGTTTTGTTTTTCCCATGGAATTTCTTTCATTTGTGTGAATTTCTGATCCATAACAAAAACAGTTTTGTGTATGTGAGATATTAACACTTTGAAGGATTAAATTAATTATATAATAGGAGAGTTAGAAGGTAAAATTGGATTAAGGTTTTTCTAGAAAGTTTAACAAGTGTTTATTTACTTATAATTAAATGTACTAGCCATATGACATAGAGTAAATTTATGAAAAAAAGGAATTAAATTAATTATACATCTAGACAAATGAATGTATATTACTCAAGGATGTATTTAAAAAAAAATAAACAGCGGGGGGGGGGGGTATTCTGTGGTAGGATAAGAGCGTAAAAGTTACGAATTGAAGGTAATATAATAAAATCTTCGAAAATGTCTAAAAAATTTATTACAAAAATTTTTTTATTTTTAATAAATTATCTATTGTTCCAGTCGAATTAAAACATGGATTAGAGTAGGTGAAAAAATTGTATAGATATATTTTTATTTGATACTTTAATATTTTGTATTTATCATAAATAAATTTTTTTTTTTTTTTTTCAAAAATAATAAGAAACTTGGAAATCGTAGGGGTGAGAAAGTTTTTGTCCTGTATCTGCCTTAAAGGCATCATGTTGTTTGAAATTTTATCTTCAAGAGTACAATAGAGTTCATTTTATTATGTAAATAAGTGACTTAAGATCGGATAATTGCCTTTTAATAATTCAAAGAACCTTTAAAGATTAAATTCCACCATTTTGTAATATAATAAAAACACGGGATTTAAGGTTGATATCCTGACAATGATAGATTAAGAGTGGTTATCCTATTTTCTCTTCTCTACTAACGTCGTAATTCATTCAAGCTTAAAGGAGAACCATTTTCTTATTTTATTTTGATGGCGGACCCCAATTCTTTTAAATCTTACCTCCTTGATTATGCCAATAGCTAATTCATTTAATCTTAATACGAATCATTTCATTTGAATACACTCCTTAACGACTTCCTGAAGATTTAACGATATTTTAAATTCTACTAAATTCTTTATTTTTTTCGGTGATGTGATTGATAATTAGGAATTTTTCTGGATTATGTACTCGAGAGGGAGAGAGAAAAAAAAAAGTTAAGATTTTCACCCACGCCAACGGCTTATTAATCATCGGTGGCTCACGAAATATCTTCTCTCTCTTTCTTTCCTTTACAAATCACTTCATATAACTTGGGAAAAAAATTCTTTTCTCAAGTATATATACAATAAAGCAAGGGTTGTTTTCAAGAAGTTTTCTATGAGCATGCTAATTGAACAACAATGGACTTGGAAACTTTGGAAATTTTTTTTTAAGATTTTATCATAAAATGCATAATATTATAAAAACTATAAACCTAAAAATTACCAAAATAAAGTAGAGAGTTGGGTTTTCCGCCATTAAAGTATTTTTATATAAAAATTTACTGGCTAATTTCAAGAGATTTAAAACATTTTTATCACCAGATATTTTTTTTTTTTTACATATATATATATATATATATAATATTATAAAAGGCCTGAATTTTTATTTTTCTTAGATATAAAAGAAAATTCAAGTAGTACGTAAGCCAATTTTTTATTGTTTTATGTCCCCCTTCCCTTGTCAGCAATAATGAGCAAATCGCTATTCATTTAAGGTCTTTTTCGGTATCGGACATTTAGACCCCGTCCTATTTATTTAAATTAATTGGTAGCGGGTACAATTTAAATTGATTTTTGACGCTTGGAACGGGATCGACCGTTGGTACATGTGGCCAGCACGTTAACCACTACACCAGGCTCGAGGGCATTTTAATTTTTTCATTATATCTTTTTTTTTAAGAACAATGGTCGTTTTTTGTTTAAAAATACTTACAGCATGTCAGCAAAAATAAGGGTATTCTCCCCCTAGACTGCTTACGAAATACTTGAATTAGAAATTAATGAAAAACTTCTAAATAAGTGAAGATCAAATTAATTTAAAGCTATAATATTATTTAAATTTTTTCCTTCATAGTTAAAGTTGATTTAAGATAATTAAATATAACCATATCGTTATATCGATAAATCGGGGTTGTTATGTTAGATGTCTAGAAAGCCCCATCTATCATAGAAAAAATATACTTGTTTAATAAACTTACTTTTTTTCTGTTAACATGTTTAAACAAAATTGTGTTTAAATTTTACTTTTTGTTTGCCCTAGATTTTTTTTTTTTTTTTCTACCTATATATTCATTATTTAGGTGATTTCATACGACTATCTACACGAAATATCTGCTCTTTTTATACGATGTATATGAAGTTGATTTATTTATATATATTTTTTTTTTGACCTGGCAAAAAACAAACTTTTACGAGCCGAAATTAGTTTATTCAAATAGCAAAGCAGAGATTATTACATTTCCTTTTTGTCTCATCTATCCTCCAAAATCCTCCCCGTAAATAAACTCCATCTCTATGGCATACAATAAATGAAAATAAAAAGAAAAAAAAAAGTAGAAAAGGTGCGTTTAATTTGTGAACAAAACGTAATCAAAACAAAGCCCGCTGAGTATAATTGCGCCGGTGGCTTTATTTATTATTCTATTATGAGTTGTTACGCTTGTGACAGGTGTCAATTGATCCCCCACCCTAAATCCACCTAGGACCCCCTTTTTATAACCTCCCCCAATCCAACATCACTCTTCTTTAGGGGTTTTTTTCATTCGTTTCGAACGACACTTGTATGATCACATCTTCACAACAATGGATTGCGATTATTTATGAATTTTTATCATTCAAATTTATCCATGAAAATATTCATCCCAATTTTTTTTTTATTTCATTTTATTTTGGAAATAACAATTTGATGATGGAGGATGAAACAACCAACATAAAAATGTTTTCTCTGTCTGTCTCTCTCACACAAAATACTTTGGCTCTTTTTCTATTTATGGTTCACATTAAAACCAGACAAAGGGACGAGATTTAAAAGCAAAATAGGGGTGGCTTCGCCCAATTTTATTAAAATAATTTGTTCGGAATTTGTTTTCTCTGTGTGTGGAAGAAAAAAGAAAAATAAATAACAAAGCTTGAAAACATTTGAAAAGAGAGAAATTCAAATCAAACATTTATCATTGTTAGTTTTTAAAAAGTATTAAGCTTAATACTTAACTAATTGTTAGAGGGTGTAAAAGTATCTTTAGTATGAAAGACACAGCTTCAATATCCTCAAATTTTATTATTTTTATACATTTAAAAAAAAAAAAAGAATGATTTGAGATCTTGTTTAGGGAAAATCTATTTTCTTTCTATCACACAAAAACACGTTTGGAGTAAATATTCAAATTCAAGAGTAATATTTATTCTCAAGTAATTTTAAGCATTGATGAAAATAATTTATTGTTTTTCAAGTCGTAAATTTTGAAATCGAGATCGACAACAAAATAATAATGTTTGTTTCTCTTTGGAAGATTGATAATCAACTCATTTTAAATAATTTGTTTTCAAATTATAATACATATCTTCTATTTTACATATTCTTATTATTGTTTGCAATAATGCATGGGTCTCTCTATTATTTAGACATGAAACCAACAACGTTGTTTTTAACTTACTACAAAAATTTACAACATCCAATACAATAGATTTCATTAAACACTTTTTTATTTCACTTGTCAAATATCAAAAAAAAATATTTAAATTTTATTTTTTAAATAATGCCGTATCTATTATAAAATAATATTCTACCAGGGGTGTGCCTATGAAACCGCCTTTTACTTTGAAAAATCCTGGCGGCCAGTTTTGGTACTATACAGTCTAGTTATTGAGTTTGTTTGTTTGGTTTATGTCTGTTCTAATTTTCGAACTCAAAAAAATTCCAATTTCATACTCCCAACATTTTTTTTCACCACGTCAAACATGTCAACCTTTGTTCCTCAACAAAGTGATTTGCGGACGGCGTTGGTTTTTTGCTATCATTTGAAAAAAACGGCCGCGGAGTCTCATCGAATGCTTGTAGAAGCTTTTGGCGACTATGCTCTTGGTGAAACACAGTGCAAAGAATGGTTCAAAAAATTCAAGAGGGGAGATTTTGACATTAAGAACGAAGCACGTGGCCGACCGCCCAAAAAGTTTGATGACACCGATTTGCAAGAATTGTTGAATGAAGATTCAACTCAAACACAACAACAATTGGCAGAACAGTTAAACGTGACTCGGGAAACTATTTCCAAGCGTCTGAAAGCTATGGGGAAGATCCAGAAGATCGGGAAATGGGTTCCACATGAACTGAACGAAAGGCAGCAAGAGAACCGAAAAACCACTTGTGAGATGCTGCTCGCCAGATACAAAAGAAAGTCATTTCTTCATCGAATTGTTACTGGAGATGAAAAATGGATCTTTTTGAAAATCCTAAGCGTCGAGCATCATGGGTATCTCCAGGTGAGCCATCAACATCGACTCCAAGACCAAATCGATATGGACGAAAGACAATGCTTTGTGTTTGGTGGGATCAGAAGGGAATTATCTATTACGAACTCCTGAAACCTGGCGAAACTGTCAATACGGAACGTTATCAACAGCAAATGGTGAAATTGAACCAGGCTATACGCCAAAGAAGACCAGAATATCAAAAAAGGCAGCACAAAGTCATCTTGTTGCACGACAACGCTCCGTCACACGCTGCAAAACGAACCAAAGAAACCATTGAAACGTTTGGGTGGGAAATTCTCACACATGCGGCTTATTCCCCAGACTTGGCCCCAACGGACTATCACTTGTTTTCATCTTTGGGTCACGCTTTGAGGGAGCAGCAGTTCACAGATTACGAAAATGTTGCCAAATGGCTCGATGAATGGTTTGCCTCGAAAGAAGACGAGTTTTTTGGAGAGGGATTCATAAGCTCCCTGAAAGATGGGAGAATTGTATTGCTAACGAAGGAAATTACTTTGAATAAAATATCTTTTTTCACTTTTATAAAATATGTGTTTATGTGCGCACCTCTAAAGGTCGGTTTCATAGGCACACCCCTGGTATATGTTTTCCCTTTACCACAATAATACGTAAATAAGCTTTTTTTGTCGCTAGTTGTTTTTTTTATCAATGGAGAATAATTACTAAACATACCGCACATACTTTTCATTGGAATGTAAAATAAAAACTTTCATTCATTTTTAAAATCTATAATTTAATTTCCACGATATTAAATAAAAACAAATTAAAGGTAAGAGGAAAGGTCTAAGCATTATTTTATATTATTCATTGCGAGCAAAACAATTACACAAATAGTCAATATCAAGATTAAAAGGGAGAGACAGAGAAGAGAAAAAAGATGGAGGGGCAAAAAGCCTTATGGGGACAAACAACAGCTATTGGGCGAATTGTCATCAGTTGTGTCACTGACAGTCCATTATTTTCGAACAAGACAAAAACTAAAGAATGACTGGACAAGATGGAATGGCTCCAAGTATTCTTCATCTATCTCTCTCGAGAGGATAGCTATTCATTTGGATTAGTTATTTTGTTTTTTGTTTCTAGGAATGTTACATAGCTTGTTTAATATGTAAAATAAATATTAATTCTAAGTAGAAAAATCTGGTGTGACTGGCGCAAAGCACACAACTTTCTCTTACCCTTCGGTAAGATTGATATCTATCAACAAAGTTGTGTTTCTTCAAATTACCGAAATATAAGAAAAGATGAAGAGTAAAATCGAATAAAGATGATATTTTCTATAAATAGAGTCGCGTGGTCCCCCACGATATGATTTACCCAACCTTTTAAATCCCCTTCTGGATTCTATTTCGATTATTTTAGCTATTTTATGCTCCCTATAATTTGTAGATAGCTATAGATATACCAGTATATATGTTAGATATAAAGCGATCGAATTTTTTTAGGGATAAGCACGTTTCAAATTTTCAGAAAAAGGTGGTTTGTCACGAAGCTATTTGAAAATTATCTAGAAGCGTTTTTGAGCTCTAAATCTATTTATAGCTTCGGATCATATTTAAATATTTTTTTTTTTATATTCATGTATAGGTAACATTAACTTATATAGAGAAAGTTTCAAAAAACGTGATAATTATTTTTATGGCCTTTTTATTTTCTATAATTATTAATTCATCATTTTTTGCTTGGAATAAAAATATTAGGGTCCGACCGAAAAAAAATTTTCAGCCGAAACCGAAACTTGTTTTAAACTTTTTCTTAAAATTTTCTATACAAAATTTCATATCATTTTCCTTTGGTTTTTTTTTTTTTTTTTAGTAAAATTTCCATATTTCCATATTTGCGAAAATCATTTGGCCCTATTTTTTTTTAAAAGAGCGAATCTCATTCGACTTTTTTTTTTACTTTCTCTTACCTATGTATATATGTAATATATATATAGAGAGAAAGTATTGGATTCATGTCAAAAATTCGATGTCGAGATTTTGATGGATCCTCACGTTTTGAGGTCCCCTGAATCCAAAAAAGTGGTTTTCGCGACATGGTCTGTCTGTGTGTGTGTGTGTGTGGGTGTGTGGGTGGGTGTGTGTGTGTTCAATTTTAAGCATGAAGGAATTGAGCTATGAGGTTGAAATTTTATATTTAACCCAAGCAGCATTTTCCGTAAGAATTACTAGCATAAAGTTTTTTTTACTTTTGGAGAGGAAAAATGTAGTTAATTAAACTTATTTATGGAACTTTTTAGTAATAATTTCCTTTAAAGTAAATAGCACAGGAAAAATAACGTTATTTTTACTACCAAATTAAACTTCAAAGTTGTCTACCTAATGGTAATATTCATAGGTAAATATTTGGTGAAATTTACTCAAAGAATTTACTTATAAGTTTTTTTTACTCAAGAGTAAAAATGTTAGTAGCGCTACCGTGGCAAATATTACTTTAAAATAAAAATTACTTTGAAGTAATAAAATCAAGTAGCAGCCACCACTTTGTTACGGTAAAAGTGATAAAATTTCGACGTAATTTCTGAAGTTATTTTCTCATAAAAAAAACCCTTTAATATAACCTATAAGTCTAACCTAAAATAACTTATAAAAATAACTAAAAGGTAATATTTGTCACTGTAGAGTAAAAATGTCTCTTCAGTATTATTTTTAAGGAATTCTTACTATAAAAATAGTCAAAATGACTTAAAAGTGAAAAATAATACTTTAAAGTAATATTTAAATAAAGATGTCGTATTGTATAATGGTTAAATAATAATAACCTGCCAATTAATGAAATAAACAATAATTTATGATAAATAAAGACCATTACTTACAAACTTATGTAAATTTGTACCTACCAAAATAATTAAACATGATTATTAGCCGTTTTTTTGAAAATGTTGGTTTTATTTATTTTGACATTTATAAAAAAATATTCATAAAACTACATATTTGTTAGGGCGCACAATTTTATTCGAAGTATAATCATTATATTTATCAAAAAAATTTCGAGCGTTTGTATTTTCTTCCAATCCATGTCCTCTTTCGCCTGTGAATAAAATTTAACATTTTTCGGCCATCTTCTTTTTGTTGTGAATTAAATTATTAAAGTGTGTTTTGTTGTTTTGTTTTTTGTTATTTGTATTGGTTACGAACGTTGATTAAATGTTTTGAATCGCGGAATTTGTGAGCCTTTATTTCTATTTTAAAGATATAACATTTGGCGACGAGGATGAACCGGTTGTTCGGTAATATAGATGAATTTGATGATGAAAAGGAAGATTTTGAATCTTATTGTGAAAGAGTTGATCAGTTTTTCATTGCAAATGATATTCATGAAGAAAGGGCGACGGCTATTTTTCTAACTCTAATTGGAAGTAAATGTTTTTCAATTCTCAAAGATTTAATTTCACCTGAATTACCGAAAACTAAGAAACTTCAAGATATAAAGAAAATTTTAAAGAATTATTTTTTACCTAAAAGGAATATCATCTCGGAACGTTATTTTTTTCATAAGAGATATCAAAAGGAAGGAGAATCGTTAAATATGTACATTTTAGAATTAAAGAAAATGTCAAAATTTTGTAATTTTGTGACTTTTCTTGATGACGCCTTGAGAGATCAATTTGTTTGTGGTATTTCTTCGGAAGTTATTCGTCAGAAATTATTGTTGGAAGAGAAATTAACTTTCACGAAGGCAACTCAAATAGCATTAAATTTGGATTCTACGTTTCAACAATCTGAATTAATGAAAGCTTCTTCGAAGACGACTATTCAGAAAATTTTCAAAAATTCTGGAAACGAAGGAAGAATACGTGATAAGAAAGTCGAGGAGGGTAAATTTGCAAGGAGCTTTAACAATAAATTAATTAATTGTAGGAGATGTGCAAGAACTCATAGTTTTCAGGATTGTCCGGCAAAGAATTTGAATTGTTTTTTCTGTAATGAACGTGGACATTTTTCTAGTTGTTGTCGTAGAAGAAGGAATTCAGTAAAAAAGACTAACGATAAGGATGAAGTAAATAAAATTAAAGAAAAGGAATCGGAAAGTGAATCAGAGTCAAGTGAGTTGAATTTTTCTATTCATTATTTTCATCAAGGTATTAAACAATTGAATGTTTGCGAACCGATTATTAAAGAGATTTTTATAGAAAATAAAAAGATTTTGATGGAGATTGACACTGGAGCTAGTGTTTCAATTATTTCTAAATCTGTTTATGAGAAATTCTTTAGTAATATAAAAATTATTGGGTCAAATTTAAAATTAACGTCTGTTGAGGGTTCAAAATTGAGAATTTATGGTTTTATTAATGTCAAAGTCTCGTTGACTGCCAATGAAAGAAAATTAAATTGTCTGCCTTTGTATATTGTAGAATATTCATCTAAGGCGAAGCCATTGCTTGGAAGGAGTTGGTTAGATGTATTAATTCCGAATTGGAAAAATTTTTGGGTTGTAAATAAATTGTCTTTAGACGTGGCTTATGAAATGATTTCAAAATATGCAAAAATATTTCCAAATGTATTTGAGTCCAATGGTCGTCCAATAAAACATTTTAAAGCTGATTTAGTTTTGAAGGAAGACGTCACTCCTGTTTTTCATAAACCTTATCAAGTTCCATATGCTATTAAAGGGAAGGTTGAATTGGAATTAGAAAAGTTAATAGAAAGAGGATTTTTACGTAGAGTAACTTATAGTGAATGGGCTTCACCAATTGTGGTTGTTCCGAAGAAAAATGGTGATATACGTATTTGTGTTGATTTTAAGAAAACATTAAATCCACTTTTGAAAGAATACGTGATAAGAAAGTCGACGAGGATGAACCGGTTGTTCGGTAATATAGATGAATTTGATGATGAAAAGGAAGATTTTGAATCTTATTGTGAAAGAGTTGATCAGTTTTTCATTGCAAATGATATTCATGAAGAAAGGGCGACGGCTATTTTTCTAACTCTGATTGGAAGTAAATGTTTTTCAATTCTCAAAGATTTAATTCACAACACTATGTTATATCTTTAAAATAGAAATAAAGGCTCACAAATTCCGCGATTCAAAACATTTAATCAACGTTCGTAACCAATACAAATAACAAAAAACAAAACAACAAAACACACTTTAATAATTTAATTCACAACACTTTTCCCCCCTTAAAAAGAGAGAAGTGTTGGTTGCTTTCTTGCTCTTTGAGATCTTCTCGCTTCATTTCGTTCGGCTTCTACATTTCGTTCAACTTAGTGATTCCGGTTGATTAGAATAATTATAATCTAAATGTATGTTAGTTTGTGTCAACTTTTTCTTAATATTCTCTATATGAAATTTTATCAACCTTCCGTTCAATTCCACTTCATAAACAAAAGGACTCAACTTTTTCTTTATTATGGCCGAAGTCCAAATTTTCTCAATCCCTTTTCTCTTTATTAACACCTCGGATGCTCTTTCAAGATTACCATTGGATAGTCCAACAAATGTGAATATAAACTCTATGAACTTAGAAGGGAATTTTCCTTTGTCTTTTATTGAAATTTCAAGAGAAACGTTAAATGATGACATTTTGTTTCAAGTTTTAAAATTTTCAAAAGATGGTTGGCCAACGTCTATTAAAAATCAAAATTTTATTCCTTACTTTTCAAAAAGGTTATATATATCAATTGAACAAAATTGTCTTATTTGGAATAAAAGAGTTATAATTCCAAAAATCTACCAAAATCAAATTTTGGATATGTTGCATGATGGTCATCCGGGAATCATGAAAATGAAAATGTTAGCACGATCATCTGTTTGGTGGCCTGGTATTGAGAAGGATTTAGAAAATAGAGTTAAACATTGTTCAATATGTGAAAAAATTAACCCAGTTAAGAATAATTTTAGTACAGAGTGGCCGAAATCGTTGGAGTTTTGGGAAAGGATTCATTTGGATTTTTTTGAATTTTCAAATAATAAAGTTTTAATACTTGTTGATAGTTATTCGAAATGGATTGAAGCTTGGGAAATGAAGTCTACTAATGCAAGAAATGTAATAAACAAGTTAAGGACTTGTTTTAGTATTTTTGGATTTCCTGAAGTTATAGTAAGTGATAACGGGCCTCCTTTTGGTTCTGAAGAATTTTTGAAATTCTGTCATAGTAATGGAATAAGGGTAATGAAGAGTCCGCCTTATCATCCTAAATCAAACGGGTTGGCTGAAAGGACAGTGCAAACTTTAAAAAACATGCTAAGAAAAAAATTTTTGGAAAAGAAGTTTTTAAATAATTTTCAACATTTATTGGATAATATTTTATTTAATTTGCGAAATATGCCTAATATGTCGGGATATTGTCCAGCTGAATTAATATTTAAAAAGAAGCCTAGGACGAAACTGTCCATGTTATTTCCTAAAGAAAAAATACTTAAGAATGAAAAATCGGTGAATGTGGAATTCTTGATTGGTGAAAAGGTGTTAATAAAGAGAAAAGGGATTGAGAAAATTTGGACTTCGGCCATAATAAAGAAAAAGTTGAGTCCTTTTGTTTATGAAGTGGAATTGAACGGAAGGTTGATAAAATTTCATATAGAGAATATTAAGAAAAAGTTGACACAAACTAACATACATTTAGATTATAATTATTCTAATCAACCGGAATCACTGGATAATGAGAATAATGAGGGAACTTCGGGTATGGATGTAGAAGTTGAACGAAATGTAGAAGCCGAACGAAATGAAGCGAGAAGATCTCAAAGAGCAAGAAAGCAACCAACACGTCTCTCTTTTTAAGGGGGGAAAAGTGTTGTGAATTAAATTATTAAAGTGTGTTTTGTTGTTTTGTTTTTTGTTATTTGTATTGGTTACGAACGTTGATTAAATGTTTTGAATCGCGGAATTTGTGAGCCTTTATTTCTATTTTAAAGATATAACACTTTTACCATTAAAATAGACATATTTCTTGATAAACTTGCATGATGCCATTTCTTTAAAATAATTTCCGAATATAAACGAATGGAAAGCCGAGGTTCAACTATCGAATAATTGGGAAAAATTACCAAACCTTCACGTAACCATTATGTACCTATTACGAATCTGTAACGTGATTATTACCGTTCCAGCTAAAGTTTTTGTGTGGTAAAAAAGACCACAATCCTATTCCCCACTTTGGGAATAATCCGGTAATCATACCGATATAAATACGTTGCGCTCTCTGGTAAAAATTACTTTAAAGTTAACTTCAAGGTAACAGTGTAGTCATTTAAACTTTAAATGCTGCTTGGGAAGTTAAACACCTCCCGGGACCGGAAAAATAAGCTTTTAATCAAAATCGGCCAAAGAGTACTAGTACTTTACTGATGTACTTTTTCAGTTTTTTTCGATTTTCTCAAAATTTGCTCCAACGATTTTTTTTTAAATTCAAAAATCAATTATTTTTTAGATGCTCTTTAAAATGTATATTCTCATTTTGCGATTGAAATCTTCTGAAGACCACTTTACTCTTGTATTTCATAGGGAAAGATAGAAGAAATGGTTGCCATGGTAACAAAATATAAATATTTTCCCATACTTATAAATTTTACATCTGAATTCATATGTTCCGTACTGTCGGGAACTAAATATATGTCGACACAAAAAATCTGGTGTGACAAGCACAGAACACAACTTTCGATTACCGAAGGTAAGAGAAAGTTGTGTGCTGTGAGCCAGTCACACCAGATTTTTTTTTAGTATACGAGTCTCATCCCATCTTTCCAAAGCCAGGTTTCGGCTGATTTTTGGCCGAAATCGAAACCATAGCCATAACCAGGATTTTTGGCCGAAACTGGCTGAAACTGAAACTTCGGTCGGTTCCTAAATATATATGGGCCAACTCGACCACTTTTGAACCCGACCATTTTTGATTTGGCTGAAACTTTGTCATCTTTTTGTACCCTATTGAAAACGTGTTTGAGAATTTTTTCAGATTTTAGGACCCAGCCAAAAAAAAGTTATAGCATTTTCAAAAAACATCGATTTTTTTTTTTTTAATAACCGTAAAACTGTCAAAAATTAACTTATCGGGACGTTTTTTTTTTTGAAATTTTTGTCTTTAAATGTACTTTTCAGAAAAAAATATGACAAAATTTTACAGATTCATCTTGAACGTGTTTTTTTTGACATTTTCGGAAAAAAACCAAAATTTAGGGATGAATGACAGTTTTTTTTTAATTTTTTTTTTTTATAAAAAACTGATTTTTTTCTACAAATGCTCAGAAAATTTCAGAGTGGGATTATTTCGCGTTCTATTTTTTTTATTTTTGAAAAAATTTTTTTTTTTCTCCGCTTATTTATCATGATGGTGCTCTTAAATTCTTCCAGGATTGACTGAGATTCTAGAAAATTGAAGAAAAATAATAATAATAATAGTTAGGGGTGATGAAAATCGAGAAAATTCCATTTATCCTGAAAAAATTAGAAATTAGTTGTGTCAACTACTTAAGTATTTGAAGCGTCAAGTAAAAGCTTAGAAACATGGGCGTAACTAGGGGGTGCCAGGGGGCCTGGCCCTCCCAGAAAGCTCCTTGCCCCAAGAAAAATTGAAGGGGGGCCATGGGACCAGCTATCTTCCGGTGGAAAGCCCCATATTTTCTTAATTTTCTTGGGGCAAGGAGCTCTCTGAGCCCCCGGCACCCCCTAGTTACGTCCATGTTTCTAAGCTTTTACTTGACGCATCAAATACTTAAGTAGTTGAATACACAACTAATTTCTAATTTTTTCAGGATAAATGGAATTTTCTCGATTTTCATCACCCCTAACTATTATTATTATTATTTTTCTTCAATTTTCTAGAATCTCAGTCAATCCTGGAAGAATTTAAGAGCACCATCATGATAAATAAGCGGAGAAAAAAAAATTTTTTTTCAAAAA
>JAKCPI010027596.1:0-18577 GCA_023213315.1 Euborellia annulipes
GACATTTGAGGCGTATTAAATTCATTACAATAAACAAAGACAAAATGGGAAGAATTTTATTGGAAGGCACTTAGGATGGCTCAGGCCGAAGCTGATCATTTTTGCCATTTCAACATAATTTTTTTTTTTTTTTTTTTTTGTTCAAATCCATCTTGAATAATAAAACAGGAAGATTCCTGAAGTGACGAATTACCACCTGCAAAGGATATATTATAATAAATTCTATTTTGCTTTGATAATTTAAAAATATAAATCTAGGATAAATACAAAGAGCAATTTAATATATGCAGTAACTCCTCAAAAAAGACAGAGATATAATTTGATCTGGTTGGCAGGCGGATCGGGAGCGAGAGGAGCAACGCCGGCAGATGGAGGTCCAGGCTGCGGCTGCGAGTGGTGCCTTAAGGGCCAATGGGTCCTCTACAGGTGGTGGCCATCGGGTGGATCCCCTTGCTTCCCCTGACGGTCCACGTTCTGAAGATAGCTCGTTGACCTTACCTTTGACAGGTACTTCGCCGACAACCTCCTCATCCTCGGACGGGCCACAAAGTCCACCAGCGGCGGCTGGAGCTGCTGCATCGGCAAACAGCAACGACAAGTCGAGCAGCAACGGCGGCGATGTCGATTCACTTAAGCTCTTGTTGCAAGAGGTAAATCAATCAAATATTTAAAAAAAACGGTGCATATGTTTTTTTTTTAGAAAAAAAATAAATAAATATTTTGGCTGCTAGATTTAATAATTAAGTAAGAAAAAATCATTTTCCATTCCATGAACAAATTAAAGATTGATTTTTTTCATCCAAGCAAAATAAACGTACCCCGGTAATATTTTTAATTTAATTTGCAATATTTCTTATAATTTCTAGACTAGTTTATTATTTATTATTTTTTGCTTCCTTGTGAATGTTGTGCTTGATTGTGAATGTTACTGGTTATCTATCCCTTAGGCGCAATTCAAACTCGCCCTCGCCTCCGGGGACAACATGCGTCTTCGATCCAAGGTATGGATGCCAGTCCAAAGCGCAAAGCGCCTCTTCTTGCTTTTGCTTCAACTCTTCATCATCATCATGTTGCAAATGCTCTTCTCTCTGCACTTTGTTTTAACAGAAATTCTTTGATTAATAACACAGGGGAACAAAATAATTTTTTTTTTTTCTGCATCAGAAGCTTATGAAGTCAATTTCGATAGCTATGATGACGAAGTACTCAGCCTATAAATGATTTTGTTTGAATTGACTCGCATTCTCATGATAGAGGGGCCTAAGACACCAAAGGAAATCCCGCACAAAACGTTCTTCTTAACTCTTATTGATATGTTTTTGTTGATTTTTATAATTCTTTGTATTATTTGTAGCACTTTGTTTGTTTGAAATCATTTGATAATTTTAAAATAAACGTTTCAGTAAATATTCTCTCCTTCTATAATGTAATTTCCAGTATAAATTGGATTGCCTTTATCTCAAAAAGTAGAGCCAATTCAACAAAATTATTATTATTTTCGTATTCAGCCGACCAAAATTACCTAAAATTGTTTAATAAATCCGATCCGCAGAATCAGTGTTGCCATGTGTAATTAATCAATTTATTGTTGTATATTCTAACTTCTGACTCAGTAACTTTATTTGGACGATGTTATGCATAAAGGAACCAAGCGCCATTAACCTAAATCTGAGAAAAGGGGCATTCTTGACAATTGTAAACAAAACCAATGGCATGACTTTCTTTCTTGTTTTATACAAAAAAAGTGCACAGAATAATAAATTGTGATTTAAATTAAGAGTGTGTAGACCTTCTTTTTCCCTACAAGATGGCTTATCTCAATTTCGATCATAATGGCGCTTGGTTCCTTTATGCATAACATGGTCCATTTATGCTATCAGTTCGGATATTTCCTCGAGGATCAATCATCATTGCATGTTGATATTTGTTTGTTCTCTCACCAGAAAAATATATAAAAGGCTAATCTTCATTGAGTCAGAAGTTACTCTACGTAAAATTTAGGAAGAAAAAAATCACAAATTGCGACGCTCCTCACTTCTTCATTTGCATATTTTTTTTAACAAAAAAATTCTTGAATAGCTGGATGAAAATTTAATCCTGAGTTGGCTTTTGTATGTAGTTTGTGAGAACTCGAAAGTTTAAATACGTATCTCATCGTAACATGTATTCTTGTCCAAAAAAATCCATAATTTTTTTTGTCTTTTCATTCAAAATAGCTTTTTCAATTGATCTTTTTTTTTTTGATTTAATTTTAAAATCAGGGAGTCTTTTGCTGTGTTTAACGCGTGTTGAAGAGCAAGCACATTCCCTCTTGCTATATTCATTTTTATTATGAAAAAACCTCTTCAGAATTTCTTTCTTTCTTTCGGTGGTCTTTTTTTATCTTCTTCACCTAACATGCTATAAAGACTATATTTATTTTTGATAATCATCTTTTATTAGAGATTTTTTATTTTTTTTTTTACCCTAATGAAATGATGTCGTTTTTGGTCCAGCTGCTGGAGATGGAGCAAGTAGGGGCGGAAGGCGATGACGCGTACGTCTCACCCCGACTTCGTGAAGCCGAGCGGAATTTACAGACGGCTAAAAAAGAAGTGGCAACTTATCAGGAAATGATCCAACAGAACCAACAGCAGTACAGCCAATTGGAGAAAAAATACTCTAAAGTACGACAAGAAAGGAATTTTTTTTTTTTAATTTCAAAAATTAAAAATTTTAATTGTTTTAGGTTAAAAAATTACTTCGAGATTTCCAACAACGAGAACAAGACTTGATCCATAGAGAGGAATATTATCTTCAATTACTTCAAGAAAAAGACACTGAATATAACGCTCTAGTTAAAACACTTAAAGATAGGGTAATTACACTTATAAAATGTTCACTTATTATATATTTTTATATATTTAATAAATATTATTATTTATTTTTATTTTTTTTGGCAGGTAATTCAATTAGAGCAAGAATTAATGGAAACGCAACGAAAAGCCGGACTCCCCGCGCAACTCCCTTACGACAGTTCAAATCTTAGGCAGCTCACCCCTCAAATGTCCAGAAAGGCGCAGGTGCGTTGCTTCTTTTTGAGATCTTTCTTATTGTTTTTGTCATCGGGGTCGTCAGCGTATTAGAAAAAAGCTTTTGCCTTTCTTTTGTCAGTCAACACTTGTGATCGTCTTTGTCCCCATTTTCTCTGCCCCTTGGTTAAAAGACATCTAATTTCACTTACATTGCGTTAGTGAAAATGAACAAATTTTTAAAAATTAACTTTTTCAGTAATTTTGACAAACCTGGGAAAATGAGACTAAAATAAATAAGCAATTTAAATGTAATTAAAATTAAAATTGACTGTGGGCCAAATGACCCCATGGCCCAATGAAGTGATGCGAGTTTTTTCCCATGCGTCAATATACCAGTTGTAGTTTAGAGAATGCTGATCAATATTTAATATGTATTGATAATTTAGGTTGGGTGCTGGGTATATGAGATTGGAGTCGGGATTTGTTAAGAAACTTACATTGGCACTGAAGATGCCACCTGGAGTAGCGTAACTAGCTGGGGGGAAGGGGGGCACTCGCACTTGCGGCGCCCCTCGATACCGACAAGGGCGCCATAAGGCGTCTAACAACTTAAAAATCGGCGTCCTAGTTGAGCTTCGCCCCCTCCGCCCTCAAAGGCTAGTTACGCCGCTGGCCAACTGTTAGCCTAGTCATCCACTGAATCTGTGTTCGGAACCGCCGAAGCACGACTAAAAGCTTGTTTCATTCCCCCCGACTCCAATAATCTTTATACCCTCTTGTGTTAGTAAAGGACAATCCACTCAATCTTTCTTCTTTATGCATTTTCTTCTCTTTGGCTCCTACTTTAGTAAAAATAAGGGATTGGGAATTATTTTAGGCCCCGCCAGTGAAACCTCTCCTCGAGCAACTCGAAACAGAACTGAGCGACACAGAGATATCAGATATGAGCCCAGATGATGGAGATAGAACAGCCACCGTGGAGCGCAAGGTATGCCCGTTTGTTGACTTCCGCCCCCCGACCCTCAGGGAGGCCCCAGAGCATTCGGCATCGTCCTAGAATGACAGACAATCAATCAATAATTTAATAAATACTCCAACAACAAGAACAACATCTAAAAAAGAAATTCAGGGGAATCGATTGATGCATGAAGCATGTTTCTTGGCACGCTTGCCTGTCAACCCCCACCCCACCCCCTTTTTAAGTGTGTTTTTATTTATTTATTTATTTATTTATCTTTAAAAATCCCGTTTTTTTTTTTTTTTTTTTTGTTATTCCTTTAAATAAAAGTAAAATAAAATTTAAAAGTAGCATTAAGACACCCATTTAATTAGATTAGAAAATGAGCGTTTAAAATATTTTTTTAAAGCCGCCCCCTGACCCCCCGTCCTTCATCTCAGACCATCTCTCCATTAGCCTTTCGTTTTGCATCTATATGTCATTCATTTTGGGCCTTTTTTTTTGTTTTGTTAAAAAATTTTTGAAATGAAATTATGCACCCTGAGTACATAAGCACACTTAACCACGAAAAAGAGACCCGGCACGCTTGGCGACGCCACCACCACATAGCC
The DNA here is from genome assembly GCA_023213315.1 of Euborellia annulipes. Lineage (NCBI taxonomy): Eukaryota > Metazoa > Arthropoda > Insecta > Dermaptera > Anisolabididae > Euborellia > Euborellia annulipes. The sequence goes on from JAKCPI010027596.1 coordinate 4,584, forward strand.
TGGCCCCCTCGGCAGGTGCCGGTTAAAGAGGAGCTGGATCGCGCTGTGCCACCACACGAGCTTCTCGACGTGTCCGTGTCCAAGAGCAAAGCTGAGCTTGCGTCTCGTGGTGGTCTCGCCGGTCGACAACTGCCATCGGCAGCGGCTAAAAAGCATCAGGTGTCTGCCGTCTCTTCCTCCGCCGGCGTCATCGGCGTCAACACCAACACCACCATTTTGGTGAGGCTTCCCCCCACCAAAAAAAAAAAGTCGTCCGTCCGTCCTTCCTTTTAAACCCACCGGGGATATTACACACACGCTGCTAATACACCGCTAATCCCCCCAGCCCTAAATCACTAATACCAATGCCGAAATCACCAAACACCAACACTCATCACCTCAATCACCTTCAGGACAAATTAACTAACGCTCATGTCATTTTAATTCCTCTCTCTCTCTCTCTCTCTCATTCAGAGCCTTCTTCTTCTATCTGTATTCGTAATTTGTATGTAAATAATTGTATATGTAGAGTATTCAAGTTTGGTATGTAGCTTTTGTCATTTTTGGTGAATCTTGAAGTAGCCTAGAGCGTTGGCCATTTTGTGCCAAACATGCTTCTCACTTTTTCTATCTCATTAAAAAAGAGATGAATGATTTAATAAAAAATAAAAATAAAATCAGAAATTTTTGAAATTAGTTTTTTTTTTAATATTTTTTGAATGGCTTTTTAATGGATTTCACTTATGCTCTAGGATAACTCTGATGAGAGTTTCGGTGCTCTCATTGAGGAGGATAGCTCCTCAAAACAAACACAGCAACAACAACAACAGCAACAGCAACAAACGTCGATGCAGAGTATGGCATCTCTCTTGGCACAGCAAACTCCAGCCACCCGACCCACAAGTCTTTCACCTCAGTCTCCTAATCAATCATTGCCATCGATTATCGCCTCTGCAACGTCCACGATGACGACCTCCTCCCCGGTGACGTCGTCGTCAGCGACATCGTCATCCTCTCCAGTGACGTCCACGTCAACATCACAAACCTCGCATGTGCATTCGCTCATCTCACAATTTGCCCAACACGCTCAACCGCCACAATATCAACAACCGCCACCGCCGACGACGACTAAACTTATCGCTCATGGACACTACGCTCAGACGGTTATGGCGCCAGGCGTTTATCCTCCTCATGGACAGGTATTCGTCCTCTCTATGTCACCAGACGGACCATGAGGCGAGCAATCTGAAAATGACAATTGGAAATTTTTTTTTCTTTTTTTAACGTATGGTATTTTAGGGAGATCAATTAGATTTATTGGTTTGAGAAATATTTTACCTGGTGTTAATGTATTGTTCGTTTTTTTTTATATACTTTTACACACATAAAGATAATGAAACTAAACATTAAAAAAAAGAAATATTTTTATTTATACCGTATCGGTATATCTAAAAATGCTTGTATGAATAATTTGTTGCTTTTCTAAGAGATTACTTGACGAGATTAATAGCAAGTATGCCATATATGGTCATTGATGGATTTAAGCCTAGACCCGTGAGGCCCGGACCTAGGGCGGTACGATTTGAGGGGCGGCAAATTTTCGGAATGCCAGTTATGAATCTATAAAAAGTTTTTATAGAATATATTATAAATCAATTTTTCTATTTACTTTTTTTTTTTTTTTGTATCATTAGTGAGATTAATCTCACATAACCATATATATATATATATATATCGTTTTGAAATTATATTCCAATAAAAAAACGGGGGCCCCCCCCCCCCCCCCCCCCCCCCCCCCCCCCCCCCCCCCCAAAATAAAAGTTATAAATAAATAATAAAATGAATGAATGAATTAAAATTGATATAATTCAAAAGGGCGGCGCATCAAACGGCGACAAGCCTAAATCCGCCACTGTTTATGGTCGGCGAAATTTCAGTTTTTTACAAAAAAGAAAAAAGAGCTTTCTTTCAATACTATTCCTACAACCTGCTAACCTTCTCGACAAGTAATCTCTTAGAAAAGCAACAATTCTTGTCAAGTTTTGGTTCTAACTAAAAACAATTTTGAACAAATCAGCCACATCCAGCATCTTTATTAAAATAAAATTATTTTCAAAAAAACTTGTTTCGTTATCTTGGTGTTTTATTAATTAAATGTATAAAAAAAACAACAAAAAGAGAATTTTATACTCTTCTTTTCTTTCCTAAAATCATATTATCTTAGATGTCCATTTCTTGTAGATCTTTTCTTTGGTTTTTGTTTTTCATTCTTCATGGAATATACATTTCTATCTACATTAATAGCCATTAGACTTTCATTTATAATTTGTTTTCTTGTAGTTTTTATCACAATTGCACCTTGGGTAAAGAAAATAAGCAGGGATCCCAGTAGATATCCAAATCAAATGAAATTTATACAATTTAATTATTCGATTTTCTAAAATAGAATAAAAAATTGAAAGTGTAAGTTGTCTTATCAATAGGCTATACATTTTATAGGTGATCATTATACCTCTGCTCATTGAAAATAATCCCTCTTCAACCCTTTATTGAATTCTTCTAATTCTAGAGTATGGGACAATTTTATCTGATGGAATAAGATGAAGAGGGTGAATTGGTTGGAGTTTAGTGTGGGATTATTAATTTAAGTTCGCAAGTGCCAGATTGTGCAACTTCTACGGGGATGGCTACAGATGTGGAAGTGGAGAGTGCTCAAAAATTATAAAATAGGTATTGAGAAGCCATTACGGGGGCTTTCGAGAGCAAGTCTCTCAGAAAAAATTATATTTTAATAAATAATTTCTATCTTTAAATTGTATTAAAATATAATTTTTATTTTCCCTCCAGAGGCGTTCCGAGGCAGTTGGGAGCCGGGGGCGCCACTAGGAGAAAGGGCCTATATAAATTTTGTACCAGAGGTGTATATTTAATTTTTTCGGGGGGTGGCGAACTCATTTTTAAATATCCCTCTCTTCCATACACAAAAATAGTTTTAAAACCGGATATCCGAGAACCCCGAGGGACCAGTGCCTCTCAAAGACAAATTTTCATTAAATTATGTTTTTTTGACTAGATTTTTCTGAAAAAAAGGCGTAGATTTTTTAAAGAAATGAAGAAAAAAACACGCCTTTTTTTCCTATTCTAAATTCTTTCAACTCATATAAACATCATTTTCTAATGAAAATATTCTTATTTTTTAAAATAAAATTTCTATATCATCATTAAATAATTTGTTTATTTCTTAGGGTCCCATCCATCGGCCATTATCGACAGCTCCGGTACAAGCATTCCCACCACGGCCACCCGCCTCCCTCGCCGAGCACCTGAAACAAGTGCTTGCTGAACGAGAACGTCGCCTGGGCAACGAACCCCAGCAGCCCGAAACACAGCAACCCTCCGTCGATGTCAATAAACAAGTGAACACCCTCGTCGAAGAGATTCGCCAGGCAGTGAATGAGGCCAACCTCAGAGGTAGCTAGTAGATATTTAAGAATAATTGTGCCTTGCCTTCCCTTTTATTTTACTTTGTAGACTAAACTAAGGCTAACCAACTGGCTAGAGCTATTTACTGTTATTCATTGAACTAACTCGTGCTTATTTATAGCTGCTACTGCCTCTGTAGCATTGCATTGTTTATATTTAATTTCTAATCTCTAAAATGCTTCATTGTGATGTCTCCAGGTAGGTTAGTTGAATGAGTTATTTTTCAAACATCATTCATTCCATTAAGGGAGAAGAAGAGAAAAAAAATTGGAATTTTTGCAATGTAAAACAGAGGTAGAGATCTCGCCTCTTATTCTAATTCAACTTATCTTGGAAATTTTGCTAAATTGTTTCGACAACAAATTAATCAATTGAATTAAATGCCCTGAGATGCCTAAAAAAATTTAATTTTTATTTTTTAATCCAACCATCAAAAAAGATAAAGCTAATTTTTTGATTGACGAAAGATATGAAACGAATCATGAGCGCTAGAACAAGAAGCGAGACTTCTACCCAGGCCCGGCCCGAAGCCACAGCTCAGACCTTTGGCTCAGACCCAAGGCAAAAATAAAAATCTGGTGTGATGGTCGCACAGCACACTACTTTCTCTTACTCTTCGGCAAGAGACTGTACTGTGCTTGTCACACAAGATTTTTTGTGATGTAATATATTTTTAAAATTTAAAGATTTGACATAAAGAATAAATGAAATTCCATTTTCTCTTCTTTCTCTCTTTTTGCTTGATTTTCTCACAATTCATGACATCTCATCATACTTCATTTCATATCTTCTCTGTATTTTCTTCTTCATTTCTTCTTAGTCTTAGAGATCAATGAACGAACAATCCATTTCTTTTCTTTTAATTAAGATGTGTTTCGAGTTAGTCATAAATTATAATGTTATAGAACTTTGACTTTTAAATGTCACAGATCAATCATCACTCAGTTAATGGATGCAAGTGAAATGTTTTTCTCAGCCGACCTAATTTTCCTTCATTTTTTCTATCTTTAACCTAAAAAAAAAAAAATGAAAATCTATTAAGTGAGTTGTTGCCTAACTTTTCAAGTTCCCTTGCTAGAAGTAGCGCGTTTTCCCCTAAATAGTATACTCGAATGTTTCCTATTCATTTACTAGACGGGACACAGTTTACTGAAGTAAACAGATTTTTATCTCGAAATGGATGTTTTTTTTAAATGAACGATTAAAGTGAATTATGTGATTGACGACAATCCTCTCGCGCTGTGGCATACAAACATTTATTTGTTGTTAATCTCGCAATTTGAACCAATTGATATGCCATCTGATAAGGTCGATTATTTACAAATATCTCTGGTCCAGAGTACTGGCCTACTTCACTTTCTTCTAAATAAATGTCTTGATCTTTTTTGTTCAACCTACACCCCTAGTGCAGGGCTTCCAACCCTTTTGTAAGCAACTGCTCATTGAACAATTTTCATTAGCGTTGCGGGCTCATAAATGGTCTGTCTGTGTTCTTCGAGAAAGAAAGAAAAAATTCTTGCAAATATGTTTATTAGAGCTTTTGTGGTTTCTTGTTATTATGGGTGTTTTTTAAATATAGACCACTTTTAATAAATAATTAATAATAAAGTGGTCTATATTTAAAAACTCCGATCTAAATTCCTTTTTAACAGTTATTTTTTTATACTCTAGTAAAACAGCTAGAACTAAAATTATCCATTCGTGTTTCTTGCATCTGTGGCGATTTGTTGGCCCCCCCCCCCCCCTGTCGTAGAATATCTTTATTTTATCTAGACTGAATGGAGAAGGCTGAAAAATCTTTTTCTTTTCCTTAGTAAATCGGAAGAAATTCAAATTTTGTAACTCTATTTTCTAACTATTCGTATTTTATTGCCTTTTGACGGTACAGTGAGGGACACTATTAAGTCCCACCCATGCGTTTTCTACTTGTGATTATTATATTGTTTTTAAGAAAAATATTATATATTTTTTAATGGAAACTTTCATGGTTCAAACCTAGAAAATTTTCAATAAAAATTTTTATTTTCTTTTATAAAGACAATGAAATAATCACAAGTAGAAAACGCATGGGTGGAATTTAATATTGACGCTCACTGTACCTCCTGATTGAACTGATTATTTTATTTACTACTATATAACCGGATTAGTTGGTAGATAATAATAAGTTTTATCGTCTAGAATGAGGCGCGAGGCGTTGACCCATAGAATATTTATTTTTCAATCCCCCCCCCCCCCCCCTTCTTTCATTTACATTTTTATTTATATTAACTTACAAACAACTTTTTTATTTTTAAATTATATTGATAATGATTAAAAAACACCACCGAATATGATTTCGACATTTTATAAACAAATTATTTTTAGGTGTCTTGAGCAATGAAAAAAAGAAAAACAAAAACATTTAAAAAATAAAAATAAAATTTATGAATGATAAAAGATTGATTTTAATTTTAAAGCTATAGTAAACAAGTTTTAAAAAAAAAAGAATTTAATAATAATCTTTTAGGGATTTGACATTAATCGTGGTTTTTTTAATTTAATATTAAAAAAAAATTTAATCACCTGCGTTCCAAATGCATTCTCTCTTTCATAGTGTTGATTAAAAAAAGGACCTTTTTCTAAAATAAATAAATAAATTTTACAAATATTATAAAACTTGTTCAAAGTTCTCTTGTTATATGCTTAAGGTAAAATAATATACTGTGCGTCAAAAAACGTATTTTGTTTCTTCTTAACAAGACCTGTTCTATCTACCTTAATGATACTCTAATTTAGGAAACATTTAATATGAAATATCTTAAACATTTCTAAGTAAATTTAACACAAATACAAATCATTTTAATCTATTTAAATAAAATAAAGAAAAATATGTCGATTTTCAATTTGAAGGATAAATCAACATAATCTCGATGTTTTGTTGGATATTAATTCAAAATTTCGTTTTATAAGAATTTCCAATAAAATGAACAGAGAAAAACTGAAATGGAAAGATTAATTTAAAATTTTAGAAATTTGAAAAAATAGTTCTTTTTAAGAAGAAGCATATTGTTACGTTTTTTTCTTTGAGCGCAGTGTATATTGCAATCTCTTGTTGTTTTCATCATGGCACCTTTCATTTCATTCGTCATTTGTGGAGCACGATTTGATCATTGAATGTCGCCTCTGCGTGTCGTTTAATCTGTGTCTTGGCGTGGCTGTTGCAGTGAAGAAGGTGCCATTGAGTCAATCGAGTGGGATGGCTCCCTGGCAACCTCAAGCTTCACCTCTACGAGATGCAGCACCTCCATCTCCTGGCAGCATCTCTTCGGGGTCGTTAGGTAGCGCCGACCCCAGCCCCAGCAAGCTCCTCTCCGGTATTCTTAGCCTCTCTCTCTCTCTCTCTCTCTCTCTCATTTCCTTCTTCTTCTCCCTCTTCTCTCTCTCTCACTCGCTCATCAATAAATTGCGAAAGTGGCTTCTCCAAACGTCATATTAATAATAACAAATTATGAAATATTGTTTCTTTTTTTTTTTTTTTGATAATTCGAAATAGGTTCAGAAGATCACTCTAAATAAATTAAAAAATTCTTTCACAATAGATAGAGATATAAGTTACTCCTTTTTATTTTTTAATTTTTTTTTCTTAATGATTTTCATTTTCAGGTTCTCAAGATGTCTGGGTGCCGCCCCATCCACATGATAGCAATTCCTCGTTCTCACCTCAAAGTGGCGATGGCAAGAAACCGTCTTATTTCTGGCAAAGTGCGCCAGTTGCCGAATGGTCCAAAGAACAAGTAAGAAGTCAAATGTTCTCATGAAATCTAATCAAAACTCAATTGTCAGGGCTGGATGTCTTTGACTGGAGGCGTAAATATAAAAATAAAGGAAAAGAAAAGAGCAACTCTCTACAATTGATGATACCAGTTCCAGTCGCCCTCATTAAAATTGTTCATTTATTTACATTTCTTATATAGAAATTTTTTCCTACTTTAGATTTAATTTTTTTTTAAATTTCCCCACTCGGCTGCGGCTGCTGAGGGTTTTTAAAATACATATATATATTTTACAATAACATATGCCCATAGCTTCCGGGGGACGTTCCACTCGCTGATTCCTTGGGTCGGGTTTTTTCAGTATATATAAAAATAAATACCTATGTAAAAGTTAAATAGATAAAGATCTGTGGCTGTAGGTTTAATGATGATGGAGTCTTGAAAAAAACAAGACGAATGCAGCCAAATATGCTTCGCGGCTGCTCCGGCTGGCCAGGGGGCTATGTCCCCCTGGACCCCCGCCAGCTGGCTCGGGCCTGCCTGCGGCGGACCCTCGCCTTTTCTGCGTCATCCTCACCCCTCAAGGATCAAAATGAGCCATCGCTCATGTCTCTATGCCTAATGGCTGCTGAGAACGGAGTGTAACACACACACACACACACACACACACATTAATCGTTTATATATAGTATAGATCTCGCTCCCGCGGCTGACTTTTCGGCCCGGGGTCTAGGCCTGGCTGCATTCGTCTTGTTTTTTTCATGACTTCATCATCATTATGTAAAAATTGTAAGAATCTCAAAAAAAAAAAAACACCTTAGATTATATTCAAAAATACAAGATGTGTTTTTAAAAATATATGTGATTGGTGGTATTATGGTTATTAATTATAAAAAATTTTATTATGTAATGTTGCTGTAAATTGATTGACCATGTGCAGAAATGGATAAATTATAATTGTGATACATTTTTATATGAAATATTTTTTAATTTACAATACGTCAAATAGTGGAACGTGGCTGTAGCTGATATGTTGAATAGGAAGAGGATGCAGTCATAATTGAGCCCTATTTTGTAATTAAGCACTCTATTAGGAGTGTATCGCGGGAACTATCTACCCATCCATCTACAGCCCTCAAAGAACATATTCAAATTTTTTATACAAGAAATAGAGTTGTCGTTTTTATTATTTGAATTCTTTGTCAAGTGAATATAATAAATAGAGGCTCAATTAATTGGCTGCATCCTTTTCCCCATACAATCCGTGATTTCTTTCAATCTAATCTCCAAATCATTTGTTAATAAACAATTAGTATTAAAATATAAAAAAGCATTCGTTGCAATTTTAAAACGATAAAATGGAAATGGATGGAAAAATGCTGACAAGTAATCTCAGAAAACCCTGACAAGTTTTCTGTTTTTAATATTCAAATACAATTCATTTGAGAAGACTAATTGCTTTTTATTTTGCAGGTTTGCCATTGGCTTCTAGCAATAAATCTCGAACAACATATACCAAAATTTCTGGAACAACAAATTGGCGGTGCAATGCTATTACAATTAGAAACACGAGATTTAAAACAATTGGGCGTGAATGGCGACGATAAAACGAGATTAAAACGAAAATTAAAAGAATTAAAAGTACAAGTGGAAAAAGAGAAACGACAACAAGAGAAAGAACGAAAAGAGAAAGAACGAATGATGAAGAAAGCAGAGAAGGCAGCTGGCAAACGAAAGTAAAATAAAAGCATCATCAACGTAATCATCACCTTCATCATCATCATCATCATCGCCATCATCAAATAAACCAGACCCGATCGATTCTCTCTCTCTCTCTCTCTCTCTCTCTTTAGAAAATAGATTCCATTCGATAGATGCTTGTAATAATGTTAATGTTTTCGGTTGTGATCGTAAGAAATCGGGTCTGCTTTAAAAAGAAACTGCGTTAAAGAAAATAAGGCCAGTGAGGTTTTTGTTTTTATGTTTTAACCTCCTCTACTTAATCAAACGTACTTCTCCTTAGAAAAAAGGGACAATAATATAATTATAAAATGGACCATGCTCCATGGTCTCTCTCTCTCTCTCTCTCTCTCTCTCACAACATTTAGAATGTATTGTATTGTTTAGTTGTTTTTATAAATGTCTTTGTTGGTTGAGCATGACTTGTTTAGCAGCTCAGCTAATAATCAATGGTACTAACGTCCACAACAGGACTGACTAATGATACATTCCATTGGACCTCGCCGTTGGTTTTTTTTTGTTTTTTGGTTCGTGTATTATAAATTCCCCCCCCCCCCTCCCCTCCTCGCCCCCCCTGAGACTGCGTCTTTTTTTTATTATTATTATTAATCTATGTATGATATGATATAAATTTTGCCTTTTGTTTTTTTAATAATATTTATTGGTAATATTTTATTTTTTAATGTATACATTATTGTAAATATTTTCTTAAGGCAGCCCCCCCCCCCTTATTTTCACCCCCTCTTGCTTTATTTATTAATAATATATATTTTTTGGTTTTTTTCTCTCTCCATTATTTTGGAGTTGAATGATTCCTCATTTTTTTTTTTTTTGCGTTCTAATCTAGTCTAAAAATTTTTTATATAGGCTTAATAGATTTTTTTTTTTAATTTGTCTTCCCAATTTTGGGTTGTCTTCTTTTAATTGATTGAAAGTTATTTATTTTATTTTGTTTATTAAATTATTAACGTGATATTATTCATAAAATAATGATGTCGGAATTAGAATCAAATGGAATTTTTGTTAATTTTGCTTCATTCGTTTGTTGTTTATTTGATAATTCTTTTGCTCGAACCCTCCTTTCACTGGGATGTTGTTTTTCCATGCTCTAAATATTTTTAGTGCCCGTGTTGTGTTCTTCGACTGTTTTTCTCCATAAAAGAACAAATAACGCTCTAATTTACGAAAATAAGACGGTCTTTGTCTTATATCAAAAAAGGGCTTTTATATGTATACAAATAGAATACTTATATTATAAGGCATATTGAAATCCCATCATTGTTAGAGTTTTTTTTTGTTTAAATTAATTTAAGATCTTTTTTGGCATTAGACCCCGTCTCTATTTATTTCATTTGATTGGTAGCCAATTCATTTGAAATAAATTTTGTCGCATGAGACGGGATGCGAACCCCTGACCGCTAGCACAAGATGCAGGACCACTGTGGCATGACCCAGGGCTTATTGTTAGAGTTGTTTTTTTTTTTTTTTTTTTTTTTGTTTTGTTATGCCCGAAATTGGAAATTGCCCCGATCTGGTAAAAGCAAATCTCAGGCCAAAAGGGGTGGCAATTTTACACTGGCCTTATCGTTTCCTGGGGGATTTCTTTTGTTCGCCATCACGTCGGGGTCCCCAATTTGTAGAGGAGATTTACAATGAAAAAATACTTTGTTTACTTATTTTAATACAACCAATACACCTGAACTTATTAACAATCACTTGGCGAGTACTTATGCATAAAATAAAAATAATTTAACTTTTCATACAATCACATTTTAATTAAATAATTTAAATTTTGTCGCTCCGACATATTATTCACTAAATTTTACCCTCTTGACTTTCATTAATTTTAATTTTTTGTTTTTGTTGATACTAGATCGGATCGGCTCCTAAGGGTATTTTATTTTATTATTTGAATTTTATTTGTAGGATGTTCCTTTTATTTCGAAATTTTATTAGAATTTGTTTGTTTTTTTTTGTAATTGGTGCTTCTTCTCTTAAGTTTTTTTATAAAATTTTCATGTTCCTTTGGCCACTGATTCTGGCAGATCATTTAAAGCGATGAAATAATATCTCTCGTTAAGAACGGGGACTTCTATTAAGCCTATATTATAAATAAATAAACAATTCCCCTCCCTCCTCTTGCTCCTCTAAGCGAACGCGTGCATCTTTTATTTAATTTTCTAATATTTACATTTTATTAACGAATTTTCCATTGTACATCGAAAAATTCCACACACATACACATTCACACCAATACACACACACTTATATAAAGTATTTCCTCACATATCCTCCCCCCTCCTCCTCCCCTCTTTATCTTTTTTCTAACCAGTTCATCAAATCATCAAAATTTTTTTATATTTATATACGTATATATATATTTCTAATAGAAAGATTGTAGATTTCCCAGATTCCAGGGACCACCTTGCAAAATCCCCCTTTCTACTACTTGCTAACATCACCCTAAACACACACACACACACACATACACTCTGACAGCTTTAAAGCATAATAATAATAATAATATTAATTTGACGGAGATATTTCCAATCGATTATGTATATATATACAAAAAATCCGTCTTTTTTTTAATTAATTAATTTTTTTTTATTTTAATTTTTTTTTTCGGCTGGATCTAATGATGTATTTGTAAATTAGATACATACTCATACATAAACACAAAGCATATATATAAATATATGAGTAAAAAAAAAATTACATAGCTTAAGTTCTTTTGTAAAGAAATAAAAATAATAATAATAATAATAATAATAATGATATGAATAAAATTGGATGTTTTATGACAAAATTCTTCTCTCTCTCTCTCTCTCTTCCTCCTTTCTCCTTTCAATTGACCTTTTTTTGAATTGACTGCACGTCTTTTACTGTTTGTTTCTTTCTTCGTTGTTAATTAATTTTTTTTTTTTTGCATTAAGTTCTAAATCCGAATTCACAGAATGTTCACCCTGAATAAATAACTTGAAAACAGTTTGAATTCTTCTATATTTTTGTGTTATTTAATTTTAAATTCAGCGACTCTTAGCCAATACACTCTATTTTTACTTCATAAAGAGATGTTTACATGTCATTTTAATTTTTGTGTTTTTATATTTTCACTCTATATTTATCCCTTCAATCAGTTTCTCCAAAGAAATTCTTTTTTTGTTAAATTTCATCTGATTATAACTGGAAATGACTGATAAGTAACTATATTCAGGAGTTAATGAAGAGGCAGCCAACAAAAAAAGAAAATTTCAATTTTCTCTGTCGACGTTTCGAACGTTCATCGCGTTCATCATCAGGACTTATGGTCAACAACATTTATTCATATATTAGACAGATTTTCATTACATCATCAGTATATATTTGAGAGTCTCTATATGAACAAATCAAGCTAAGCTTATATCAATTTTGTTTTGTCTTTGTAATATTGTGATGTAATATTATTTTAATGTAAATTGTCTGATATATGAATAAATTTTGTTGATTATAGGTCCTGATCAGTAGCGTAACGTTTTTTGGCTGGGCTCCTCAGCCAACTTTTATTTCGGGCCCCATTATTAGACCATACAAAAATATTTTTAAATACCGTATATCCCTAAATCTCTGAGGGCCCGGGCCCTCTCAAAGAGTAATTTTCATTAAATTTTTTACCGTTTTTATAGGAGCCCTGAGGGCCCCGGGCCCTCTCAAAGAGAAATTTTCATTATTTTTTTTTTATCTAAATTTTTCCATTTTTATCGGAGATTTTTAGCTCGGCCCGGCCCGTGGGCCCCCCAAGGTCCGGTGCCCCCCCCCCCCCCCCCCGCATCGCGGGGTCTGCGGGGGCGTACGTTACCCCACTGGTCCTGATGATGAACGCGATAAACTTTCGAGAAAATTGAAATTTTGTTTTTTTATGGCTGCCTCTTCATTATCTCCTGAATATTAGTTAAATTTCATCAATTTTTATTCTCTCCTCAACTCAGAAATATTCTCTATGGCACTAAAATATTTTTTTTTTTTTATAATTTTAAAAAGATATAATGATTTATGTGTTTATTTTAGATGGATTGAATAAAAGCGAGAAGAAAATCTCATTATTCTTATATCTCGCCTTTTTATTTATTACGTTTCGGTGTCTTCTTCATCAAGCTTATCACATTTTTATGTCGCACTCATTCCTAAAAATAGGACCGCCAGCGTCTCTTTGGTCTCAACGTACCAAATGCTAAAGCACTCAGGGATTTGAAGAAGGAGTGTTAAGGACCCCTTTATATTTGATTTGACCGTATCTTGATGAAGGTCGCAAGAGGCTAGAGACAAGTGTTTTTTTTTTTCTTTTTCTCTCCCTTCATTCCAACTCGGCCAATCATACAAAACTAGTCCGGTTGACCCTTCCCAGTTATATTTTTGCTTTTGAATTAGGTGACTTTTCTTTTAAATTTATTCATTTCTGTTCTTTATTTTGAAATTTTAACACTAAAAAACGACATAGATTGAATAATTAATATCTCTCATGATTTATTATAATTTATAATAACTATTCTAGAATTTTCCCATTTGATCTGTTTGACAAATAACTTATAAGATAATCGGCGCCCCCGCAGCGGGTTATCGCCAAGTCGTTAGGTCATGACACTCTTTCAACATCATCATCATCGTTATTTGATAAATACATTTTTGACCTTAGGGGAGGGAAATATCATATTCTTTAAATCCTACTTTTCTGCTTGCTAAGAGCAGAGGTAAAAAAAAAACACTTCCCTGATCCAAGGATTATTAATTCACTTTCAGGCCCTTAGGGATAAAATTTATTTAAATAAAATCATGTAATTATTTAACAAAAAACATTCATATCTTGATTTACACATCTTGTTTTGAGCTTCTGAAATGGATTCTCTGGTCAGAGAGTCAGGAGTGTAGCCAGAATTTTATTTTTTCTATTGTGCAATTTCTATTTTCCTAAACTTGTAAGTTTTTATTTGAACTTTTTATTCTTTTTCATTAAATTTGATTTTTATTTTATGTACCCCTAATATTGATACTAATAATGACGTC
>JAKCPI010027597.1:0-33092 GCA_023213315.1 Euborellia annulipes
CAACTTTCAAAATCATAACCTTACTTTTTAGGTTAAAGATTACATTTTTATGCATTACCACCGTAAATACGCGTTAAAATATTAAAGGCACCACCTAGACATGACTTTAATTTTTAACACTATTGTCTACGAATAACGCTTTGGAGTTAAAGTTTTTGCTTAAAGAATAGCAATTTCAAGCAAGGAGGTGTTAAAATGAATTAATGTTTTTGCTTAGAGAATAGACCTGAGTAGGTTTGTTCCTTTCACTTGACATGGTAAAAAGTGCAAAGCTGCCCAGGCACGCTATCTAGGTGCAAAACCCAAACTGCCTTAAACAAAAAGTGCAACTTTTTCTATTTGTTCGTTTCAAATCATAAACTTGCAAAATGAGATCTTAATAACCTAATCTAACCTTATCTTCCGTTGTCATTTTTATAAAGTTGATCCTTAATAATGCAATGGCAAGAGAAACGAACAAACCCTATATATTTTTTTTTTTCTTTAGTTTAATCTTTTGGCATCTCAGGCCATTAAGACTCTATACGATACTCATTATTTAAATACTTGTATGTGGGAGTCCAGGCATATTTGGAACCTGTTATGCAATGGTGTGTCAAAGACCAAAAAATTCAAAATTGAGTTAAGCACGGAATATTGTTTCAAATACTTTAATTAATAGTATTTTTTATGAAATATGTCCTAAAAAAATTTATATTTAATGTTACTTGCACAGTTGACAACAAAAATTATATATAATCCAATGAAAACAAAAAACTAATGTTGATTTTCTCAAAACTCGATGTTTGATCTTTGACCCACCATTGCATAACAGGGTCCATTTATTTATATCATTATGTATCCAAATTATTTAAATAAATTCATCGGACTGTCTGGAAACCGAACCGGCGCCTCGTTCCTTCCTGACTATCATTATCTTTGGCATCTCAGCCATAGGGGGGGGGGGAACACACATTATAGATGTAGCTGATGTAATTTCTAAAATGTCAAAAATTATCAGTTTTTCTTTTTTTTTTTTAAGTCTTTTCGGAGGCCATTTAGACCCCGTCCCAATTTATTTCAATTTATTGGTATCCAATAAGAGTCTGGACTGCTTGAGAATCGAAAAATTCATATAATAAGTTAATCATTTGAATTGCTTTGTCTTTTTAGCTTGAAATCTGATACTCAAAATTTGGACCAATTCTAATTCTTAGATGACGTGTTAGGACCTCTAGCAAGTTCATAAAATTCTTTTTAATTCTTTTTCTGCGTCTGTGACTATTTAGACTCGTTCAAGTGATTGGTAGCAAATAAAATTTAAATAAATTTTTGTCGCTTGGGACTGGAAACGAAGTCCTGAACTTAGAACAAAGAAGTTAATTTTTTTTTCCTTCTGATCTATTTGTAATATTAATATCTTAATTTACTCTTTTTACACTTAGTATTTTTTGTCTAATTATAACTATTAATTCTAATAATAATACTTCTTTTCAAATAATTAAAAACTATGACTTTAAAGAATAATTTTTTACTTCCCTTTAAGTAGTTTCTAATGAGAGAAATAAAAAAAAAAAAAAAAAAAACTGTACTTTTTTCTGAGACTAAAAACTCTTTTGTACCAAGTCGTTAACTCATTAAAATATTTTTTTTATTATCAAGCCATGACATTACTAATCAAATTTTAAGTCAAAGAACAATTGTTGTAGTTACGAATTGATTATAAACCGGAAATTTCTTTAGCCAATTTGCGTGTCATTGTTGATTTTTGTATTAAAGGTGAGAAAACTCTTTAGGTTTCTATGTCAATTTGAATTTTTTGGTTAATGATTTGTTAAAATTTGCTTTAACTAGAACGAATAATCAGTTTAACTGGATATGAAAGAAATAATCCTAACACTTGGTTTTCTCAACAAATTCTTACTTTCTATTTATTTTTTTAAATTTATACTCTGCTATCTGTTTTTGCCCACTTTTTGTGGGTACGTAGATG
The DNA here is from genome assembly GCA_023213315.1 of Euborellia annulipes. Taxonomy (NCBI): domain Eukaryota; kingdom Metazoa; phylum Arthropoda; class Insecta; order Dermaptera; family Anisolabididae; genus Euborellia; species Euborellia annulipes. The sequence goes on from JAKCPI010027597.1 coordinate 1,973, forward strand.
GCGACCACGAGCTGCCCTAGCTGGGACTGTTAGTACTTCTTTTCTTTGCATGTCAATCTTTCACTTCTATAAAGGGTAGACGTGGAGGGGGCCTGTTCTATTCCTTCCCGGTCGCAACCTCCCCCCCCCCCCGCAACCCCACACTGCGGGGGAATTCTAACAATGGTTGCCATGATAACAAATATAAATATTTCTCTAAATCAGTGCCTCCTTTTATATGAATTACAAATTTTACCCCTCTAAATCTCCCGAACCGTTCACTTAAGCGTGATTATGTACTAAACCATTTTTGCTTGTAATTTAATTTCGATTATTTTTGTATACATGAATTTTTGCGGAATAACGCATAGTCTTCAAGATATTTGCGAAAAACCATCTTCCTGTAACTTAACCGGCTTATTCCATCCAAAGGCGGTACTGGAAGTTCTGACTCAAAAGCAGCGTTTTCCAAACTGTGAGGCGCGCTTCACTAGGTGGGCGCGGACTAGTCTAAGGGGAGGCGCGAATATTAGCTAGAAATTTTCTAAATGAGTGCGAAGGCTTAAAAATAAAATAATCAAAAATATAATGGTTTTAATTAATTTTTTCAATAAAAATTTTCTGTTTTTATTATTTTATAAAATGGGGGGGGGGGGCGTTATACGTTTATATATTTTTAAGGGACGCGTGGTAACTTTTGGTTTGGAAACCACTACTCTAGAGTTTCTTTCCATCACTAAAATTTTCACCTATTCTGAAAATATTAGCCATCAGAAAACTCTTGCCCATTTTTGTCGCCAGCTCTCCGAAAGAGATTCCAATGCTTTCCAATGAGAAAATTCTGTATTTTCAAAAAATTGTTTAGCTTCCCCAAATGGGGATTTGGTACCCGAATATTTTCCCGGCATTTTCCATAACGTCTTATATAATAGACAGACGAACACTCCGCAATTATTTATATAAATTTATACTCTCTAAAATCTTTCTTTTTTTTTATTTCTTGGGATTAATTACCCCGATTTTTCTCTTTCACCAGATTACGGTACATCTGGGGACTTCTCTTTATCTGTTAAATCACTCGACATCATATTGTTTTCAAAATTAAAAAAAAAAAAATTACATTGTATCTTCTGTATAGCATTTTAGGAAATGCCCGCCTCCTGATAACCAGCCACTCCCAAATATTATTTTATTTCAAAATAATCAAAATAAATAAATCATCTCTTTAGAAAATCGAAATAAGCATCTTTCTTGAAATTTACTGCATTTAATTTACATTTTATATATTGTTTATAAATTCACTGATGTGATTATCAATTATTTTTATTTATAGTGGATAATAAATTTTTACAACTATCGTTTTGACATACCTTTAATTATAGGTGTCTAAAACAAATAGATTCGAGAGATATGTATATCATAAAAAAATTAACAGCAGGAAATATATTAGTAGTTATTAATAGTAATGTTTTCAACATCAAGGAAAGATAATTGTAGTAAATGGAAATCATGTTTCCAATTTATTTATTTATTAATTAAAATTCGGAATTAATTCCCTTTGATAATTTTTTTTACCCGTTTTTACACTCTTCATATCCATGAAATGATTCGATTACCCCGGGGCGGATTCACTTCTTAGTCTGTCATATGAATCATATAATTAAATCAAATTTTCAATCAACAAAAAATAAATTCATGCATTTATTCTCTTTCATCAATGTATTATAGTTTATTAATCTTGTCATACTACTGTATTTAAACAATTTCAAATTTAAAATATATTTTAAAACTATACATAGGCTACACAGTAGTGGCAATAAATAAATGATAAAATTTCAGGAGACAACTAACATAGACTATAATTCATTCGCAACACTTATTAAGAATGAAAGACGCTCTTCACTTATTTTTCTTCATTTTTACTTAAACCAATTTTAGCCAATTTTTTTTTTACTTTGTGAATCAGGACTGGGTAGACTCAAAAGTTATTTGCCTCTGGATCTCTTCATTATGAAATTTTAGTAAAATTTAGAAATTTTTTTCACTGTTCCCTTCATTTCATCTGAGAATGTCTAATCTTGAACAAAACTTTGGTGTTACAATTCATATTATTCTAATCATAGCTGCATAGTGAACCTGCATAGCGACCTGCATAATGAACCTTTAGGGACACAGAGGGATGCACACGCCCGCACCAGGGACACACATTTTTCTTCTGGTCACTTTCGATCAACTGTGTGTGTCCCTGGTGTGGACGTGTATATATATCCCTGTGTGTCCCTAAAGGTTCACTATGCAGACCTGCTGCGGGCGTGTGGATCCCTCGATCATTTTAAATCATTTTTACTCAGGAATGGCTACCGGAAGACGTTCCACACGCTTGTTTTTCGAAGCCACCCAATCTTTTTGCTGGACTTACTTTTTTGATCTCAGGCAGCCTCCAGAAAATTGACACTATATCAATAGTATATATGAACATATTTAGCAAATAGAAGAATAAAATTTAATTCCGCTTATTATTACTATCTGTTTGTGAAATTTTGTTATATTGTATAATTCGTTATTTATTCGCAACGTGATACTCGCCAAATTATCTGAAAATCCCTCATGATTATTAATGTCACCAGCCATCTTTCATGGTTCTAATAAGATTTAATTAACTTGGAAATTTAGCGTCGGCACCAAAAGCAAACAACAACAACAGGTTGTTGTTTCACGTTCCAACAACAACTCTCAACTTGGTTGCGTGTTGATTTTTTCGTCTTTTTCATTGGGAATGCTGCAAACGCGTAGATCAAATATATAATTACTCGACTGCCTCTGTATATTTGTGATGATGAATGGGAGGAGCTCAAAATTTCTCGTTTGACTCTCAATCCGATTGATTTAACATTCCATGGCGACTTGTAATAAAAAAAATAACTACAAATTAGTTATTTTAATAATGCCTGTCATTTTTATAGTTATATACGACTAATAATTAATTTTTTGGCTTCTGTTTTTAACCAATCGATATTTAACTCGTTAGTAGTGGGATCCGAAAATGTGTTGATTTGCCTTATATTATTTATTTCATATAAAGAGAAGCGGGGGTTCGGATAATCGAGTTTTTAATTTAAAATCATAAATCATAAAATTAAATTTTTTTTATTGTAATTTAAACTTACTACCTTAATGTAACTAATATATTTTTTATTTTCTTTGAAAATTTTATCAAGAATGTATAGAATGTTTATGATAATCTTGAATAGTGCTCAGTAATGGCGTTGAGTATGATAAAATTGTTAAGTCCATATTCGGGATTCTGTCTGACTGTAAAGCGATTAATTACAAATTGCTTTTTTTGACCTAAAGGTTATTCGACTCTGGGATTATTTATTTTTTTTTTTTGAAAATTTTTTTTAAATCTCTAAGATTAAATGAGATGAGAAATTGTTGTTGTTTGATATATTCATGAGAGTGAAAGTAATAAAAAGATTATTATAAAGAAGATATCACAAGAATATTTGATTGTTTTTTTTTTTTTTTTTTTTGTTAATTTTATCTAAAGAGAAATAATTACCATACTTACACACTTCACAGGGTACTTCTATCAACTAACTATCTTTCTACATAATTTCTTTTTAATCCTTTCAAATCAGTCAATTATGTCCGAATTATAATTTATTTTATTTACTAAAAAACTTTTTGAGAATCTAAAAATTTTTTTCAGTTATTCCCGCCTAGTTCTAAAATAATTGGATATACTAAAATATAAATTATAATTTTTTTTACATTCATTAAAGACTAAACCAGCCCGTGGCTCAAAGAGAAGACATTAGCTTTTCCTGCCTAGGGTCCCGGGTTCGCTTCCCGTCCCAAGCGAGAAAAATTTATTTTATTTGAATTGGCTAACAATCATTAGAAATTAATAGGGTTAGGGTCTAAATGGCCTTAGATGCTGAAAAAGACCTTAAATATTAAAAAAGCATAGACAAAAATAAATGAAATAATTATTAATAAATGGAAACTACTTTCATTATGAGTATCGATGCCTGCATTGTTTTTTGAGGCATCCAAAGAAATTTTTTTTACTGTAAAATTATTTGTTAAATCGCCTTTTACCTTTCGCTTGTGCGGTTGCAGCCCTAGCAGGCGTCTAGAATTGTGACCCAGTCCCAATCGTGCTTGGGGGGGGGTCTAGATGGCGTGCAGTAGGCCTATTTTAAAATCTTTTTTGAGTCAATGAAATTTTAATTTCATTATTAGCCTACATATAGGAGGTATTGTAAAAAGGTTTTTACAAAATGTTTAATACTAAAAACTTTTCAAAACTGTGATTTAATTAAATTAATTTTGCCATAATAATCCGTAAAAACATTTCAGAAAGATCAAGGTATTTTTTTTTTTTATTAAATTTTGTGAGATTTGGATATGAAATGTCTCCTTAATAAACTTATACCACCATTTCAATAATTATCAGATCAACTTAAAATACTTATATTTTAAAAATTCTTGATTCTACTAAAAATAAAAATTTTTGGAAGTATAGAACAATCGCCCTCCTCCTCGGTTGATTCTTGACTGGTTAGGAGATGGGGTTAGACTACTATCACTATATAATGGAAAAATCTTATCTTTTTTTTATCATAAATAATTACGAAAGAGTCATAAAATTATTCATAATTAAAGATAGGCCTATCTGGTGAAGTTGACAAATTAGTCAAGCAAAACAATGGTTGTTGTACAGTACTTTAAATAATTAGTTCAATTCTTATTAAGAGTAGAAATTCAAATCTATATTTATAATAGAATGAATGGAATAATTAAATAAATAATATAAACATAAAACTCAGCCTTTGATCTTGATTTTATACATGACCAAAAAGTCAACGTAAAGGTTTTAATAATAAATAACCTAAACGAGATCTCTCTCTCTCGTGGAAACTTGTTTTATTTAATTATAAAGAAGGTCACGAGCTTCTAAACAAATAACGATTTTTATAAAAATCAAATTTTAGATTGATTCTTGATTATAAATACCTCACGATTCTACTATTCAAGGAAATAAAAATTATCATTTTTATTATAAGGAATTCTAAATGAAGACAATACTTTTCATTTAGACACCAATTAAATATTATTCCCTTCCCCCTCTTTCACCATTCTTTTTGTAATTTCTATTAATTTATTCCGGGGAGTGTCCAAGGTGTGAAGAGGGAGGCGGAAATTTACATGGCATTGGGTATGAATAAGAAGGAGGAGAATCTTATGCCACTCCCCTTCCTTCCAAAATGGCAGAAATTTAACGAATTTCCTGTTAATAATAAATAATTTATTTATTTTTTTCTTTAGTAAGATAAATAAGATAGGAATGATTGATTGTATTTGTCACAAATTTATTTTTTCACAATCAATCTTCAACTTCATTTTTTTCAATGATCAAACAACTGTTATAATTTATCTTTTTTTTTAAAATATTATGTAAGAATATTAAAATTATTTGAAGGGTGGGTTTTTGAGTAAAAAATCGAATTACGTTATATATCGTATATCATAACAGATCTTCGCAAATTATTCACTAAAATGTTACAATAGTAATAAAGATGCCAGCATCATCTAATTATATAAAACAAATGAAAATGTATTTTATAGAATTCAAATTAGGATCAGTTCTGAGAAGTACGGGGAATTGCAAAATAATTTTTTTTTTTTTAACTTTTAATTTAGCTTAGGAAAGTTTTGAGCTTCACCTATCGAGGTTATTTTGACTTAAAAACAGAAGCCTACTTATATATAAGTAGAAACGGTCGGTTAAATGCATTATCGATGTTCAGAATAAAATTTAAATGAAATTTTTTTTCACTTACTTGTCTTCTCCACAGTGGTAGTGACAATTTGATATTACAAGTAAAACCAACTTTCTATTGCTCTATAGAAACTTAGCATTTTTTACAAGGAAATTCTCACTTTAAAGGTGAAAAAATTGGGACCCAAAGTCGGATAAATTTAAGGACTGCTCCAGGGTGATTTTATTAAAAATAAATTAAGGATAATTTGTGGCTCTAATTTTTTCTTGATTAAAAATTCTAATCTATGCCGGATTTAGATTGGTGAATATATTTAACACGGAATATTCGTGAATAAATTACACAAATATTAAAGGAATAGATTTTTGACTGTAAATAGAAGAATTATTTATAATGGATCAGCCAAATTTGAATGCTCGAAGTTCAATAAAATTTTCAGAATAAGACTTTTCGGCCTGAATTTATTTCCAAGATTTTTTTTTAAATTTATTTAAGGTCTTTTTCGGCAATTGAGGCCATTTATACCCCGTCTCTTTATTTCAATTTATTAGTAGACCAATTAAATTGTAATTAAATTTTGTGAGGACGGGATGCGAACCGGCGACCCTTGGTACAGAAGGCCATTGAGGCAAATCAATTTTTATTATTGACAAATTCCTGGATCAATCACATGTGTTTTACAATATGTGTATAATTTCCACTAACTGAAGATGGCTAAATAAATTCAGGCCGAAACGTTTTATTCTAGAAGTTTTATTGAACCTCGAGCATTCTAATTTGGCTAATTTGGGATCTTCATTCCTCCATTATAATCATTTCACAAGAATTTGATCGATCAACTAAAAATTATTTTTTATCATCAGATAAATAATAAAACCAACATTCCTTATAGAATACTAGAATGACAAGCTAATATATAAATGAACCTGAACTTGCATGTTTTTCATTTACATACCACTTCTTGAAGGAAAAAAAAGATCAAAATTGGAATATTAAATAATCCCCTTGAAATGAAAATTACTCAAATCAGCAAAAGATAGCCATTCGACAATTACCATATTATTTGCTTGCAGGAAATGAACATCCAGGTGTTTCTCACCTTCCATTTTTGAATGACATGAAAGAAATAAAAAAAAAAAAAATTAAAATAGATGCTTGGGGGGTCTGGTATTAATTTTTCATTTAATAACACATTTCGTAATGTGTAATTTAAAAATTCAATTTTATTTAAAAAAAAAAAAATGTTTATGAAGGCTATTTATGAATGAAAATTTTTTTTTTAGAATGGAAATTCTTTTCGTCTTATAGGTATTTAAAAAAAATCAAATCAAAAAATTATTCCTATGTAAGAATTATTATGCCCTTGACCCGTGGCTCAGAGAGAAGACACTAGCTTCTCAGTGCCGGGGACCCGAGGTTCGCTTCCCGTTCCAAGCTGAGAAAAATTGTATTTCATTTGATTTGACTACAAATCATTTGAAATAAATAGGGATGTGGTCTAAATGGCCTTAGAATTTAAAAAAAAAAAAAAAATCGATTACATTTTGACTCATTCCACCAATGGGCCTGTCAGTCTCCAAATTCTCCCATTAAATAGAGGCTTTGAAATTTTGTAAATACAAGTATAGATTCTTTAAATATTGTGGAGCATCACAAAAAAGAACTAAGGTTGTATAAAGAGAAAGGGGCCACTAGTTTTGTAATGAAAAACCCCCTTCAGCCCTACTATATTTTATTATAATTAATTTTCCTATCATTTTATTAGAATCAAAAGAAAAATAAAACAAATAATAAATCTACTTCTTTTAATAATAAAATGATGAGATGACTTATTTTTTTTATAATAATTACAGAGTCCTTTATCCAAGGATCAGCTGTTTTACAGTTGTTCTCAATATTTTATATAAATAACTGGTTATATTTCCATTGAAGAACAATAGCATATGCCTTATTTTTTTAATTTTACAAATGAATACTATTTCGTTGCAGCAAAATAAAATTAAAAAGGATGCATTCACTTATTATTTTTTAATAAGACCATTATTGTTATCATTTTAATTCTTTCATTTTAATTAAAACCCAAAAATAAGTTCATTTATTTTTTTTTTTTTAAATAAATACAAATTAAAATATACTAATTGTTTCAAATAAATATGGATAAATGTTATGTTTATCGTCGGTGGATGTCTATAATATCAACTAGCTACATGATCAGCTTCCGGTGTGCCCTGTGTCTGCTATGGGGACTTCTTTCCCTGAATTGAAGGGGTCGGGAGCAGATAGTTCCAACCCACAAATATATAGTTCTGAGATATTTCAATTTTAAACTTTGAAAACAAACAAAACACCAATAGGAAGTTTATTTTTTGTTTTTGCTACTGTCAGACCACTCAAATGGCAATATCAAGCTGAGAAACAAATTGTAGACCATATGGACCCTGTTATGCAATGGTGTGTCAAAGACCAAAAATTCAAAATTGAGTTAAGCACGGAATATTGTTTCAAATGCTTTAATTAATAGTATTTTTTTATGAAATATGTCATAAAAAATTTATATTCAATGTTACTTGCACAATTGACAACAAAAATTATATATAATCCAACGAAAAGAAAAAACTTTAATGTTGATTTTCTCAAAACTCGATGTTTGGTCTTTGACACACCATTGCATAACAGGGCCCATATATACCTTTCCTCAATTGATGGTGCTGAAAAGTCGGCTTTGTCATAATTGTGGGTTAGCACTATCTGCAGCCGACCCCTTCAATTCCTATTTAAAAATCTTTGATAAATCAGAATAACCAACCTGTGTAACCTTAATGTCTATACAACTTTTGATATATATTTTTATTTTTGAAATTATTTACAATGAAAAAATGGGATGAAGGCATGATGGCGCTGCCTATTGCCTAATAAATAAAAAAAAAAAAAAAAAAACTTTTGATACCTAAAGATATCAAAATACAAAATGAATTATTCTTGCAAAAGTAATTTTATCCCTCACTATTTCTGTTAGTTTTTTAATGAAATTTTGTAACTAAAGCTATATAATGGGTTTACTGGACTGATAAAAGCACAAGCTAATGGGGCATTTAAAAAAAAGTATTTAAATTTCGTGTTTCATTTAAAAATTACCTTTAAGATTTTGAAAATTCTTAAATCTTCATTTTACTTATATAACTTATATAAAAATATCATTCCTTATTTGAAAATGATAGTGTAGGGTCCCATTTTCGGGCAAAGGCCGAGCCAAAGGCGGACCATGTCGCTAGTAAATTATAAAATTCTTTTTTGAAATGTTTTGATATATTAAGACATTATAAAATTATTTTCTATAAAAATCCTTCTTAAATTTATAAAAATAATTTCTATAGGTGATAACTAAATTTGTGTTTGGCCTAAAAATCTTCAAAATATTTAACATAAAGATCTATGTTGTTGACAACCATGTCCGCTTCGTCGAAATGATCATAATTTGATGTATCTCCCGGACCTTTCACTCTTGGTATTAAAGGGGCTCTAATGTTTTTATTTAGAATTTGAAGCCAATCCACTTCTTTAAACCAATTATGATTTTTAATATCATTAACACCATTTTTTAACAACCCAAATCTCTTAGTAACATTTACCTATTAAAAAAAAATTTTTTTAGAAAATTATTTTTTATCAAATTAATAGGATTAAAATTACTTACTTCAAGTAATTTTTGTATTAGATGTGTTATTTCATGACTGAAATGAACAGGTGTTTTATAATGTCCACTGACAATTTTGTCATAAATTCTCATGGGATCTGATGAATGGAACGGTGGATATCCAGATGACATTTCAAATATAAGAACTCCAAAGGACCACCAATCGCAGGAATATGAATAACCTCTTGATAAAATTATTTCGGGCGCGATATATTCAGGAGTACCACATATCGTCCAGGTTCTATTTTTGATCACCTTAGGGAATATCCCGGGCAAAAACTATATTATTTATGCAAAAAACTATAAGTTGATATATATACCTTCGCAAAACCAAAGTCTACAAGTTTTATATACCCATCGATATCTATTAGGATATTTTCTGGCTTAAGATCACGATAGACGATTTTTAGGGAATGAAAATACTCCAAAGTAAGCAAAACCTAAAAAAAAAATCAAACAATAATTTGTTCAAATATCTCTCTAATGAAAAAAACATTTATAATAATCATTAAAACTTTTCTAGATTACTAAAATTGTCAAACCATACCGAAAAAAATTTTCGAACTAGTGCGGGGCGAACTAATATTGACCATTTTTGTACCATTGGGTCTTTTAGTTAAATTATATTTCGAAATAGATTCTTTTATTAATAAATATATTTAAAAGTTAAATATCCGTGACAAAAATAGCTGCCTAAGCCAACAATCTTTTAAATAAATAAATAAATTTAACAGTTTAAAAAAACTTTTATATTACTAAAATATTTTCTTAAATAAAGAGTAATCACTAAAATAATTAAAATAATAATATTATTAAAAAGCAAATCCGTTCACAACCAATCAATATTCACGCCAAGTCTTTTTGACTATGCACATCCACGAGCGGAATTTTGTAAAAAAAAAAAAATTTTATATTAATGTAATACTTTCCTTACATCTATATATTTAATATATATATTAGCAAGAGAAAGTAATAATTTCGTAGATTTGCAAATTAAAGAACTTTTGGTAATTTAATATAATTTTAATCATGAGACGGGAACCGTATTTTACCAAAAAAACTTTGATTTTTTTGTTATATAAAATATTTTAAACAAATATTTTGTGTTTTTTTTTTTAATCGGTCCTGGAATTTCTTTTTGAGAGGGGGACTAGAATTTTTGTTGATTAAAAAATCTAACAGTTCCAGAGATTGGGAAGAACTTTTATTTTAAATAGGAACAATTAAAAATGATAAATGTAAAATATTTTCAAATTTTAAATTTAAATGTTTGAAAACAATTGTTTCTTTTACCTTTCTCTTTATTACTGTAAAATAGAACGCAGGAAACCAAAAAATACGAGAATATGAAGATGACTTTAACTTTAATAAAAATAAGTATTTTACTTTTTTTTTAATTAATAAGAGCAATAGAAGTGCAATAAAAAACAAAAACTTTGGACACGTTTCGGACGAAAGTTATTTACCACTTGAGGGCTTTTATATATTTTGGCACAAAGTTGTCATAATTCTTGGTATAGTGAGCACCACAATTAAGTCTCCACCTGATTGCTAGAGCCTCAAGTATATTATATATGGTGAAATAATTTTAAATTTGAAAAGGTAAAATAAAATCATCTGTACCAGATTTTACGTTTTACCTTTTCGGTCATTAAAATTATTTCACTGTATACCATATACTTAAGGCGTCAGCTATCTGGTGGGGACTTAATTGTGGCACATGTATCAATATATTTTTTTTAAAGGGCGAGTGTTTAATGTTAAGAGTCTATTTGTTTTTTGCTGCACCTGTACTTACTTGCTCTTCCTAATTTCTTACATTAACAGCAGAAACTACCATATTATGCCGAAGTTTGCGGCCCACCTCCTTCAGTCCGCGGACTCAGGGATGGATTAAAAGTAGTTTAAAATGCATTGGCTTCATCATTTAAAAAAAATTATGTTTCTAGCTTTCTATTTGATGATTTGAAGTGAAAGGTAAAAGAAAAAAAATTGCATATCATAGAAAAATAGCCACTACTTACTACATATTGTAAATATTAGCCAAAATATTAATGTTAAAAAACCGTTACCGTTTCTTAGTGGTTGTGCACGGTCCATTATGATTCAATAGAGACTTAACGCTACATACGGTTGTAAATGGAGTTATTCAGCATCCAGACGGACCTGGGCCGCATAAAATTTCGACTGCGATTCAGTAAATTTGCCCATTTCTCTCAGGTGTCTAAACATCTCGCCTCCGCATATAAATGGAAGTACCAAATACACATAGGAGTTATCTTTGAAGCAAGATTCGAGATACATCAAAAATGGAAAACGAACACTTTGCAGGATGTTACGCTCGCTTCTAAGATGATCCACCTGTTTTGTTTCAACTACTCTTTGCTTATTTATCGCTTTTAGGGCATAGTAATTTTTAGTTTGTTTATGTTTTGCGACAAGCACTCGACCAAATGATCCTGTACCAATTGTACGAATTATATCAAAGTCCTTCAGCTCTAAAATAGATATTCGTTTTTTTTTCAAATTCTTTTCAAAGTAGGTTCTCGAAATTTGTAGAAATTCCTCCCAGTTAGTGATAACAGGGAAAGAACAGTTGTATCCGTTGCCATCGATGGCCATTTTTATTTATTTAATAAAATTGAATTTGTTTATTTACATTTTTTTTTTCTCAATATATTGTTGATAAAAATATTTTTAAGGCGGTCTTTTCACTAGAAGCTTGTTTAAAGTACTGTATATAAGAATTTATTAAATAAAATTTGCTGATCAGCGTTGATCAGAATACTGAACTGAAATTAATATGGCCTGAAAAAACTGAATGAATTAGAAATTTGAATTCCTTTCCTATAAAGTCACCTTTGACTTCTAGGCGTAAAATATACTTTTCTGCTTAAAAAAATTTACTTCCTTTTTTTTCTACGTGAAGACAGAGGAATTATATTAGCATAATTTTTAAGAAATAAAAATTTAATAAAAAGCTATTCAAATTCGATTAAAGTCAACGGTATTTTAATTTTTGCAATGATTTAACCATCACCTGCTATATGCTTTTTGAATTTAAAAATGCTCCATTAATTATCCTTTTTTCTATTCAAGTCATGAAATAAAAAACGACGACCTTTTTAACCCCATTAAAAGGGGTGGTGCCCCCATTTTAAAATAATTCTATTTAAATTTAATTATTTTCTCATTTGGTACGGAGATTGTCTCTTCCATTATTAATATTTTTTTTCCACGTTCAACAGGCTAGAGAACATTAATTGCCTCAGTTAATTATTTTCTTAATTATAAATAAACTACTTTCGTGATACGAAAGCTACAATTATATGGCAAGCAAACATAAAATTGTTTTAAATACAAGTATATGATAATTTTTTTTATCTTAAATAATCTAATGATTCGTAAATTAATTTATACTTAGGCTGTTTGAGAGAAGAGTATTTTTCTTTGTCTATATAGGCCTACATAGGATCCAAAATTCATTGAAATCTGAGATGATGACGTTGATAACTGTGTTGAGTTAATTTGGTTTACTCTTAAGTAAAACTTTTTTCAATTTCTAGTTATGGCTTGCTATCACTTTTCATTTTAACTTTCTCTTATCTATATACGGTATGTAATATATAGAAAGTATTGGATTCATGTCAAAAATTCGATGTCGAGATTTTGATGGAAATACACGTTTAAGATTCTCTGAATCCAAAAATGTGGTCCCCACAAAATAGACTGTCTGTCTGAGTACCAACTATTACATACTTTATTTATTTAATTCACATAGCTGACGCTTCGGTTCCGTATTTGAACCATTTTCAGAGCTGGCGAAAAGTCATTAGGAAAGTCTCAAAGTGGATTTTATACATAGTTGAACCAAACCCTTATATAATAAAAATATACACAGTATGCGTTGATCAGTTACATAAATGATTTATGTACAGTACGCAACGAATACTGTATATATTATATAAGTGTTTGGTTCATATATAATACTTTACTGATGTACTTTTTCAGTTTTTATTCAATTTTCCCAAAATTGGCTCTAACGATTTTGATTAAAATATATAAATCAATTATATTTTAGATGCTCTTTAAAATGTATATTCTCAAAATTGTTTAAAGCACTCATTATTCTTGACTGTACTTCATAGGAAAGATAGGAAAAATAGTTACCATGATAACATTATTTTTCTATGTTTATAAATTTTATATTATGAATGTACTTATAGGAAAGATAGGAAAAATAGTTACCATGATAACATTATTTTTCTATGTTTATAAATTTTATATTATGAATGTACTGTACTGTCGTAAATTAAATATACATGTATATTCACACAAGCATAAAACACAACTTTCAATTACCGAAAAAAGTTGTGTGCTCTGCGACCAGTCCCACCAGATTTTTTTTTCATTTCCTATTTATTGTTATCACTTTTTGTTTTTATATTTGATAATTAATTAGGGTTTATTTCCAAGACATAATATAGGCTATAATTTTCAGAGAAATTAAAAAAAAAATCCTATTTCCTGAGAGACAAAAAGTACACTTTTTGTTATTGAAGACATGACGTATGCTAAAATCATCCGATGACTAGAGCACTTCTTATTTTCTATATTCCTCTTCTCATTCATCATAACAAAAAGTATTTGGATTTTTTTTTCTCCGTATTCTTTTCCACCTAGTGTGACTAATTCAAGGTAAACTATAGCAAACCTGTTTGGCCTTTGGTCCATTGGATCTTGATTGGATTATTGCAGCCTCGCTTGCTATTATTGCTTTTATTTTGTTGAGGAAAGGATCGAAAAGCAAGCAATAAGATCGAGAATCGCTTTTTTTGAGCTTCAATTGAGTTTGTTTTAGTTGGAATAGGCACAAAAAGAGAGAAGGAAAATTCTCTCTTTTTTTTTAATCGTTTATTGGTTATCGTCATTGAATTCACTCAGCTATGAAACAAATTTTTTTTCTTTAGTTTTAGGAAAAAAAAAGAGATAAATATTCAGTATTACAACAATTTTATCGAAAAAAACTTTTATAGTAAAGGCGAGAGATCAGCTATGACATGAAGATTTTGTAGTGAAATCTGCTCCTATGGAATATGCAACACTTCGTTATAGAGAGGCTCATATGAGACCTGAATTCTTCTTGTCCTTTTCTCTAACAAAGTCCTTTTAAAATGCAACACATTAAAATTTTTTTGCATTTCTGGAGGCCATATAACCTGAAAGGCAAAGCTCAAAGATATATATATAACATTGGGAGCGGGAGAGGGTTTGTTTTTTCATGATAATAATACTTTATCATTATATTATATTTCATAGGTCTGTAATTAGTAGCGGGAAAGTATGTCTGTATTAAGGTTATGGAGAGGAAGTATGTCTGTATGTTTATCTTTTTGTAAATAGACTCCGAACTTGATTTTCAGGCGTTTGGATGTATCAAAAGGGTATACGTATTTATTAAAAACTAAAAATCTTTAAAGGATTGGCGATTCTTTGATCCTGCAGCTAGCCTTTCGTAAAGGATTAGCAATCCGATCCTTGTTCCAGAGAGCAAAAATGATTTCGATCCAGATCCAAGATCCTCTCCGAAAAAAAGATTTCGATTCAGATCCGAAAATCCTGGATCCGGTCGTATTTTTAAATTTAAATAAAAAAGGATCGCGATCCTGCCCATTTTTTTCAAAATTCGCTCCAACGATTTTGATTAAAATTCAAAAATCAATCATTTTTTAGATATTCTTTAAAAGTATGTGTATATTCTCATTTTGCCCTTGAAATCTCTTGAAATAAACACGATTAAAGTAATTGAATATTTTATGCCAATTGACATTCAAATGATTGACAGGCTTGCTTATATGGTGCGTTTGTTAGAGAAGATAATAACGACTAGTTGCCTATTCCAAAGGCGCAGAGGGTACAATTGATTCATTATAAAATCTCTTGATGGTACAGTGAGGTTCAATATTATAGCGCCTCGAAGCGTTTTCTCTTTTGATTAATAAAAATTTTTATGGTTGAACCACAAAAGTTTCTACAAATTTTTTTTTTTTTTTTTTAATCAATGAAATAATAACATGAGAAAACACATGGTGGTTGTTTAATATTGACTTTCACTGTAGGGTACATCACTTTGTAATTTTTTTTTTTTAGATAAAAGGACAAAATTATTTTTACTAATAAATACTAACTACACTTGTGAGTTATTATTTATTCTTTTAAAATTATAGGTCATAAATTCCTCTTACCTTATTTATCTAAACAAATAAATTATAACTTTTTTTTTTCGTTTATATTATATTGTATATAAAATTCCCCCCAATAAATTAATTAATATGCAATGACCTATGACTTTAAAGGCCCTCGTACTTGAGATAAAATAACATGACTCCGAATGATGATTAGAATAAACCGAATGAATCTAACCACTTGCTTATTTCAAATAAAAAAAAAAAAGAAACGAATCTGCATTTATGATTCTCCCATATATTTTGGTGAACCTAAAGCGTGGGTTTTCTTTTTAGAAATGCCACACTCACACAATCGGCCATCATCGTTTTTGATATACAGCCAACTAAACACCCTATACTTAGAGTAATCCACACTGTTGCTTGATGCTGTAATTTGAGCAATACGTTCTTAATGCCTTCAAGCCTGACTTTCTTGTGGTAACAGTTCAGTCCAAAAAGAGGCTATTTTTTGTGTTACTTCTATTCCTTTAATGATAATAATAATAGTATTATTATAAAAAATTCGATTGGCCACATTGAAAATTGTTGTTTATTATATTTCTAGGTGAGATAGGAGATTAATAAAATTAGCCACGGAAGAAAAAAACACTTTCTTCTTATTTTAATAAAAAAAAAAAAAAATATAATTAAATATTACTCAATAATTCCGTAGATTTTGAATTCTAACGTCATAAAATCTTCTATATTTATAATTCGCTAAAGTCCGTCTGTCGGTCACACTTTGGGCATCTTCCCGTTGAAATTTCGAAACCAAATTTTATATGCTTAAAGACGAACGTCTAGAGATTACATGAAAATTATTTTCGTCCCGAAATTCCTATAACTTCTTGAGTTATTATATTATTCAAGTTAAGATTTTTCCTTAAAGTATTATTTGCAATTGTCAGTGACAAGCTCTTCTATTCTCATATAAAAATATTTCTATTTAATAATAATTAATAATTTATCTTATTTTTATATATATATTTTTTTTTTTTAACACTCAAACTTTTTTCTCATTCACACTCACATTCACACACACATACACACAGTCTTTTCGGCAACTTAGGCCATTTAAGACCTTAAACGATACTCGTATTTATATAATATATATTTATTTGGGGTCCAGGCATTCTTATTTAAGCCATTTGGTATCCAAGTGGCTTAAATAAAATCATCGGACTGCCTGGGGTCCGAACCCGCGACGTTTGGTATACGAGGTTAGCACGCTAACCTCTACGCCAAGCCCCGAGGGCTATTTTATATTAAGATCAAGAATTTACTAAAATAATAAGATGGCGACAACTACTATATACCGAAAAGCCGCCCGCCTGAGCTTAGGGGCGGGCCCCGGCTACTATTTTATAAAATGAGAAATAAATAGAGCATAACATATTTTTATTTGAAACAAAAACTTAGTCTAAGACATTACACTAAAATCTGATAATTTTAAAAAGGTTATTCGATTAATAAATATAAACTGTGAAAATTCGTATCTTCTGTTAAATATGTAATTTTATCCCTCAAATAGATTTACAGATGCTTTGAAAAGCTTGCTAGGAAGAAAGGATTTTTTTATTTTAATATTAGCAAAAATTTGATAAATCCAAGCACTTTCTTGATTGTAGGTTTTCAATAGCTACAGTAGTGTATCATTTATTTGATTCATTGCACATTAAAATTCTAAAAATTGTCTCCAAAAATTCCAACAAGTTAAAATATTTTTTTTTTTAGTTGTCAAGCATGATTTTTTTCCATTATAAATTATGCTAAACAAAATGCTTTATAAATATTTCTTTAATTGAAATTCTGGCATTCCCTACGGAAATCTTATATATTGATATCTATATATTGAGTTGATAAAAAAAACATTTAAAAAAATCTCCGTTAGAATAAAGTTGTGACTAAAGAAGGTCTCTAATTATCCAAAAATTTCCTTGTGAATTTTGAAGCAATTTCGTTAAAAAATAATGAACAGAATAATTTGTAGTAATGTAACGATGTAGTGATGATAATCAGGTGTTTCTCACGGCGATTGGCGATTGTCTTAAAGACCTCTGACCGCGCGGGTCAACATCCATTTGGTCCTGAGGAGCCGCACATTCTCAAGTCCCATCTGATTCAAATCATGGTTCTTGACCCTTTTGTGACTGATTCCTCTCACGACAAATAATTTGCCAAGTCATTTTAAATTGTGACCTCTTTTGTTCCACGACACGAAGACGGGGAAGTTTTGAATGTTAGTATTTTTCCTTATTTGACTTGACAATTGAGTAGAACAACAACCACCAAGATCGTTGCAATGAAGTAATACCAAGAACGGCGGAAATTCGGTTGGGTAGCCCCGAAAAACCAGCGCGTGGAACGTCCTCGTTACCATCTATACAAATTGTATAAATAAATATTCAATAAACTCACTCCTAAATGACCTCAAGAGCCGATGCGGCAAATTAAGATTTGTGATGAAGATAGGGGCAGCCTGGTGGATATTGTTGAGAAGGATGAATAATTGAGGGCTATTTGTTTTTTTTGACACCGCATGGTCCTGAAGAAGGAGTCGTTTTGGCTCCGAAACGTCGACTTATAGCGGACGGATGTAATTCAAATAAATTCCCTGATCATCAGCTCCGGATTTTATTTATTCATCCTTCTAGTCAAGATTTCTGAATTTTTTGCATTTATATTAATTAGGTCCTAATGCCATAGTTTTAAATTTTAAATAAAATATATAGGGTGTCTATCAAAGGTCTCCCTGATTTTAAAATTAAATAGGTATCTCGAAAACAAAAATTATATTTATTTTGAAAGCTGTAAAAATCTGATTTAAAAAGTTTTGAGGGAAAATGTTTCCACAGTTGCAGTACAGAGTACTAAAACACGATTTATCAAGGCGTTCAAGGCACTATTCATGTGATACACTTCAGGAAATTAGGGCATAAGAGGAAACCTCAAAAGATAATTAAAAAAAAAAAATCAAATCCTGTCTTTAAAAATAAAATGTCAATCAAATTTAAAAATGATTTTAGGCTAGTATGAAAATATATTTAAAACAATGCAAAGTCAAATTACAGAGGCTTATGTAGTGTAGTGTTTTATGTAATTACATTGTATACTACTAAGTAGGGCCTACGCCAGAAGTGTCTGTTGTGCTCGAGAGTGGAGCCTTGAGCTTAGGAAACCAAAATGCTTAGTCATCTGAAGTATTGTCTTAAAAATAGCTTTTCTCCTTCAGCTGCATTAAAAAAAGATGATTTATTTTTTCCAAAATATTAGTTTGCCTAAGCTCAAGGCTCCACTCTCGAGCACTTGTGGTTCCGACTGTACTATATACAATAAATTATTAATAACAATATATTTTTATTACCAAATTAGTCACTATTATTTTTAAAAAATATAGCGGGGAGGAAGGGGCTATAAAAGAACTTCGCAACGGAGCCCCGACCCAGCGTGAAATATTGATACATTTACTTAATTATTCACATCTCCTTTCACATTCACATCTCCGAAGACTTATAATTCTGCACTTGAGAGGAAGCACTCTATAGGATCTAGAGCGTACAGCGCCATCTGTTTGCACCATTTCTAATTTCGAAAATTAAGATTTTTACAGTTTTTCAAAATTAACATATCTTTTGTTTTATTCTTCTATTGATCTTTCTGTTTAAACTTATTTAATTTTATTATCCTTTGTTGGACACCTGGTATGTATATTTAATTAATCTCTATGCTTATATTATCAAAACAAATTCAAAACACGATCCCTAATCAGGCACTGCAACTTCTAAATTTTTTTGTTTCTGATTAACTTGGTAGCGATTTCATAATATTAAACAAACGACTACGCCCTTTTGCCTATCTATCTTTATTATTATACAATGGGAATATTAAATTTCCATCTTACGTTAATAGTAGCTTCTTGCACTGTGAACCATTTGCATATGCATAGTAGAGAAAAAAAAATTTCAAATTAATGATGTTTAATGGAGAAGTTGAAGGCTTCTTGGGTGAAAAGTTGATGGTAATAGCATTTTTTATTTATTACATTTATTATAAATCTTTAAAAAATGTCAGCGTGATAGCGGACAAATAAATTTAAATAAATATCTAACTTTCTTGGTGGATTTTCATAAAAAATAATCAATCATAAAACTGAATAAATAATTTTATTACTTAACATTTGTTTATTGCAAAATTGCAAAATGGTGTAAAAACTGCACATCACACGACTTTTTTTTGTTTTAGATAGTGTTGCGTTTACTTTCTCTTACGTATATATGTTAATACCAGCCGCTCGGTCCGTCTACAGCTCGTTTAAATTATATCTCGATTTATTTTATTAATTATCCTATTTTTAAAATTTCGCCCCCTCCACCCAAGATTGTTAATATTAAATCTAGATTTATTATTTATAGCTTTGAGGAGCTAACATTATATTTTCAGATTAATACTAATAATAAAAAAAAAACATTTAAATTCAAATTTTAATTTAGAATAATTAAGAAAAATCTATTTAAGCTAAGCTTATTTTGAAAATGGAGAAACTCAATTTGACTAAGCCGGCAAAATCCATAATCCGATTTGTACCTATAATCTCCAATGATAAAGTGAATAATGAACCTCTAGGAATATTCTTTTGTAAGAGCCTTGCAACATATTTGAAAGCTAATAATAATTGAAAAAAAAAATATATAATCATATTTTTAAAGGCCAATGAGTTTAATGAGGATATATAAGTAACCTAATAGTAGATTAGATTCCTTGTTTTTCAATCATAAAAGTATTTTAATATTTGTTCAATTGTTAGGTAATTATTTTGAAACATCAATAATTCAAGTTAAAACTATTTTTTATGATAATTGGATACTTAACAAGAAAATTATATATCCTCATATGTTAGTTAATCTCGATATTACCTAGAAAGAAGAAGAAGAATGTATGTGATGGTTAGATTTTAAATTAGAAAATTCAGGGCGATCGTTTTCGTTATTTATCTCACACTAGGTAACTTTTTAGGCCCCCGCAAATTTATTTCGGGCCCCATATTAGACCATACAAAAAATATTTTTAAAATACTGTATTCCCCGGGCCCTCTCAAAGAGAAATTTTCATTATTTTTTTTATCTAAATTTTTCCGTTTTTATCGGAGCTACAGTTTTAGGGGAGGCCCAGGTGGGGCCGATTGGGGGGGAGAATCATCAGTCTTTTATTATTATTAAAATTTATTAAATATTTTCAAACGCCTTTAGTGCAATCTATTATAATTCTGTCTTTCTGCTCGTCTAAAAAAATCACATAGGTCTATTTATAAATTTTGAATAGATTTTTTCTGTACTGGCTGTGAGTATTAAATATAAATAATGGAATGAAGTCAGCCAAGAAAATAATAAAAAACAAAATTTTCTGTCGATGTTTTATAGTGCCAATTACGCTCTTCCTCGGAACAGTGTAATGTCAATTCTAACGGACATTAGACTGTCCCGAGGAAGTACATGATTGGCGCTCGAAACGTCGACAGAAAAATTTGTTTTTTGATACTTTCCTTGACTGAAAGCATGTTAAGACCGAATTTCTATTCCTTAATCCCCAATATCCTTGTTCAATAAATTTCTGTTTAACCCACCCTGCAGCGCCTCCTAATAGAATGTCTGATTAAAGAAATAGATTGTAAATCTATAAATGAAGGAATACTTCTTCTATTACCTTGTCTTATATTTAAATAATAATATTAAATTGCAAATTTAAAGGTGAGAATGTTTATTTGTTTGTGGGTCAAGCACCCTATGGGAATCGAACCCAGGATCTCCAGCCTATAAATACTTATCTTTTTCAAATAGGGATTGAGGATTTAGGGAAGAAGTCATTTTAAATTTAGGGTGGGTGTTTTTCAGACTTTTGACATCTCCCCTCGATTAATCCGAAATCATTACGTTACTGTTCATAATTAAAATTTTGTCGAAAATATAAATATATTAAATAATTTTTAGAACATAAATTTTAGATTGTTGGAAAAGAATCAAGTGCAAACTAGGCTATATATATATAAACTCAAATTATTTTCAAGAGAATACATTTTTTTTTTTTTTTAAATTTAAATACGTATTATGAGTTGGACTTGGTATACACTACTCTAGCATTCCCACATGTTTTGGTATAAATTCGGCTTAAACATTAGAATGAGTTTAATTAAGTATTTAATATTCTAGATTTTTTTCATTATTACTTTTTAATAAAACAACCATTTTTCACATTTTTTTAATTTCCGAAAAAACTCATTCGGAAATCATGGTTAAGAATATCTCATTTAAAAAGTTATAAATTATAAATTTTTTTATTAAACAAACATCCTTAGATAAATAAATTTTGGATGAATGGATTAGATTTATAAAAAAAAAAAAAAAAATAATAGGCAAATAAATTGTAACACAGATTAATGGCTAGCAGAGAACTTAAAAGTACCATACACAAAGAACAAGTGACTTGGCTGTTTATACATCAGCTTGTATAAAATTTATCATGACTAAATATCATAATAATAAAAGAAGAATAATTTGATTTTGTTTGAATTAAAATAAATCTTTTTTTTTTGTATTTAAAGAGATGAACATGATTATAAACATCCGGTACTCTTTCAGTAGAGAAATTAATTGTAAAAAAATTAACACTCAAAGTAAAAAATAATTTTGTAATCTTTCAGTTTATTTATAAATTTGATGATCGCGTTGTTGAATGATGATTCCGATCCCTCATCACTGAACTCCGCGGTGTATAAAAATTTTTCTTCATTAAAAATGACTTTAGAATTGATGACACTTTCCAAGGCTAAAATATTTAACATATGTTAATAAAATAAATAACATTTATCATCCTCTCAACATTAGGGAGAAACATTATATTTGAAAGGGATTAATTTTTTATTTTTATCGTCAAATAGTGCCAAAACTCTTATTTCATTGTCTAAAAATCCAGTTTCCAATTAGCTATGTGAGTTAAATTAATTCAGCCACAAATAAATAAATGATAGGCCTCGGGGGGCGTGGGTTAGCGGAACCTCTTTCCAAACGTCGGGGGTTCGGACCTCAGGAAGTTCTGAGGAAATTTTTTTAAGCCAATTGGATACTAATGGTTTACACAGAAATTTCTTGACGGATACATGTATATTTTCTATTGCGGATTGTAAAAAGTTGTCCATGGCCTGAGTGCGGAAAGGACTGTGTGGATGTTGTGTGTGATGTGTGTAGTGTGATTGAGAAATCGGGGTGCCCTGCCCCTTCGCCCCCCTAAAATACACCCCTGATAGGCCTATATCTACTAATTAGAAAGTCAAATTTTAATTAATGGATACGAGGGCAGGTCAATAAGTCCGTGACTTTTTGAATGAAACACAGGTTTTTGGATAAAAAATTATTTTATTTTTCAACGTAGTCTCCTTTGAGCTCTATACACTTTGTCCAACGTTTCTCCAATTTTTTTAAGAAGCTCTGCTCTATGACTTTAAAATGATTGAGAATTAACACCCTTATTTATTATCTCATTATAAAATATCTAATCCATATTCCGAGAATTTAAGAGTTTATGTTATGTTAGAGCTGTTAAAAAAAAAGTTTTTTTAATTTTTTTGCCTATTTTTTTAAACTAGACCTACTTTAGATCACTTATATTTTTCGATCAGTTAACAGGATTCACCCTAATCGTCTTCTGTTCCCATACTATTTCTAGCACTTGTTTGTTGGCATGTAAAGCTCCATATCCTGTGTATCGGTTCGTTTCGTCTGACCTAGACCACCATCGTGTTAAAATTACAAATTCGTTTCATTGATAAAAAAAGTCTATATAAAAAAAAAAAAATACAATTTATGCTTTCAACATGTTGAATATCACTATCTCGAAAGAGAAGTGACGCCAAGCAATAAAATACAGAGAAGGATAATGTCTAACCATCTAATTTATATCTTTCATGATTTCCATAAATTTCTATAAAACTAGCAGAAATTAATCAAGTCCTCTTCTCGATTGATAAGAATCATTTCGAAATTAACAGATGTATGATTAGAGGAGAGGACAGCTTTGGGCTGTTTGATCAATCTTCCGATCGAGTTGCTTGCGAAGACAGACTAAAAGTAATAAAGAAAAAAAAATGGCCGAATTGAAAGTCTATTCAGATGAAATACATAATGATGATGCTGGTTTGGGAAGGGAGGGGACTAGTCATATTTACATATCTACCAAGGATTTATGCTTTTAATTACAGTGTCTGTTTTTGATACATGGGCTCTCCTCTCGACGCTCTGTTCCCATCCATATGCCCTAGGCTGTCACATTTTTAGAGAGGGGAATTTGATGAAGTTTAGAGAAAGAGGAAAAACCTTGAATATGGTTACTTATCCAAATTCTGACCTTGACTAACGATAATAATGATCGGAAGCGGGGGTCCTCCAAAAGCTAGTATATAGGTATCTCAACCCTAAGTTCTGAAAGAAGAGCCCTCTCCACGTTGAATGGATATTAATGAGGTCTCGCCCTCTCACACGCTGTCACGCATTTGGATCGCGTTTCTTCTCGGCGACTCAAATAACATCATTCTTATGTTCATAGAGAAAGCAACTTAATCCTTCGGTACCAATGAGTTTGTGCTTTGATTTTTTTAAAAGTTCTGTTGCTTAAATTTGGTGTCAAGTTTATCGCACGTGCCGATCCCAACTTTAGTAAATTTATTAATTTTCTCTAGGTCCTATGTCTTTAGAAATTGAATTATTTGATGACGTTATGGTTTTAAAGATATTTAGATATTTATACAAATTTAAATAAATTTAACAAGGCTGTGAGGATGTTTTTTGTTGGTGTAGGTCGAGAGTCCGGTGGCCTGGTG
The DNA here is from genome assembly GCA_023213315.1 of Euborellia annulipes. NCBI lineage: Eukaryota > Metazoa > Arthropoda > Insecta > Dermaptera > Anisolabididae > Euborellia > Euborellia annulipes. The sequence goes on from JAKCPI010027597.1 coordinate 26,528, forward strand.
CAATGGTCACCACACCGATGCCACGAAAATGCTGGAGGTCCTGGGATCGATTCCCGTTTGGCCTCACCAAAAAACATAATCACATAATTGTTAAATATATCTATGGCTCAGATAAATTGAGGTATTTTGATTATTAATATTTTATTCAAAAATATTTAACTAAATAAATTTATTTAAAATAGGTATATAGCTGATGATATAAAAGGAAGGAGAAAAAATGAGCGATGCAGCTAGGTTTCTTTCAATTTTTATTATAAATTAATGCAAGGGCCAACGTTTCGGTCTCATTTGGGACCATCTTTAGAACTACAACCAGTGGATGATAAAGATTCACATTGATAGATATTTTTTTTTTTTTTTTTAGATTCAATTATTTTACAAAATATATATATTATTTTTAAGATTAATAAGTTCATCGGACTGCTTGATGTCCTAACCCATTTCCCTTGGCTTTGTAAGCCTTCAATATTGACTTTTGTCAATAACTCACGGCCACGGATGGAGATATTTTCTAGAAGATGATTGTTGTTAAAACTTTTCTTTAGTCTAAAGCTTATAAAATTGTTCCATTCCGTGATAATTGGTTGTAAATTTTGAATATAATTCATTATTAATGAGCTGTTGTATAATTTAATCAATATTATTAACACATTCTAGCATTTTCAATGACGACCGGATTCCTAAAGGTGCGAATCCCTTGAAACAGATGTTATTTTTATACTCGTCACTTAAGTATAATAAACATTTTTATTTATTTGACAAGTCTCCTTAACAATGACTAGTACAAAAATATTTTATTAGCATTGAGAAATTTGATACTACAGTATTTACAAAAAAAAAAAAAAAATATTTTGAATTAATGGCTGGGTGTTTCACTCAGGGTATTCTTTACAAATATTTAAAATTACAATACTCTCTTTATATAATTCGTATACTAAAAAAGTAAAAATCTGTAAAAAGTAAAATTCTCCTACCTGCGGTAAATTAAAGTTGTGTTCTGTGCTTGTCAAACTAGATGTTTTATATCGTCATATCTTGCAGTATTTTAAAATACAAGATATAAAATTTTGTTTTCTCGTATCAGGGGGTATCTAACTTGAATATAAAATTTCTACCTCCTAACTAAAGAAAAGTAAAAAGAAATAAATTTGTCTAAAAATTTTTCTTTTGTAAAAAAATGAAAAAATATTTTTAAGTTGGGAACAAATTCAAGGGGTGACTTTTATTTCAAATAGCATTCTATGGAGGGAAACTGTATAAGAGTTACAAGATAATTTTAAGAAAAGAGGAATGACCTGAATAAATGCTTCATTTAAATAAAAACAAGAGTTTCTAGTCCACATATTTCTTATTTTAATTACTTGCATTTACTCCAAAGACTATTCCATCTTTTACTAGCATTACACGTTTGAATCTTCTCTAAATTTAAAACGAATAAATAATAAATTTTCCCAGGGTTTGTATCCGTTGTTTTAATAACTCACAATTTCTAAACAGACGAAGTTCTAAACAGACGATCGTTAATTAGCGTCGGTGTTTGTTTATTATGTGTCAATTTAATATAGTATTTTTTCAGAGGAAACATTTTAATTAAAACATTAATTAATTAAACCTTGTTTTTTTTTTCCTCTCTTTTACTTATGTTTAAAATCATTTATATTTATTTAATTGGTCTAACGTAAGCCAATATTCAAAAGATAGCAATCTTTTGAAATTCATCAGCTCAATACATAAGTCAACAAAAAATGGCTTTAGAAATATGAATTATAGTAATTTTTAATTAAAACGCGTTAAAAGCAAGCTCAATAAGAATGAAAACAAAAATATAATAATGAAATATCTTCATTTAGAAAAGACAACTAATAAGTACCGTACTTAATTTATTTTAGTCTATAAAATATTAGAATATAAACATTTTTTTTTTGAAATAGCAAGTTATAAATACGACTAATTAGTTTCCTGGATGGTAGGCAACCAAATCGACCAGTCATTAAATGGAGTATTTATTTGACTTTCATTGATTTTATTTATTTTTTTTTTCCATAAACTTTTCATTCATTTACTTACCATTTCAGTAGAAAATTTTATTGAGTAAAATAAATTTGAATTTCTCTATAGTTAATTCATTAAAATTCGGTTTGTTTCTTGTCTAATCAAAACACTTTGTTGGTTTAAGCTTCTCATTGCTGAGAAAATATTTTCATTGAACAATTATTCCAGCGTTTATTTAATTATATTATAAATATATTCTCAAACAAAAACAGGTTTTAACAACATAAAGATGTTTTGTTTTAAGTTCGAGAATGTGCGATCCTTTTTTGAAATTAAGTAAAATTATACATCGTTTCTTATCTTTAAAGTTTTGTTATGAGATAAATTTGATAAACTTATTTACTATTAAAATATTAAAATTTTATTTTTTTAATAAAAATAACATAATTAAATGATTAATTATCAAAATTAAACAAAAAAATTCCATATACACATGTCAAAATAGCTGATTAGGGTTCTTCTAAACATCTTTTGTTTATAAAAAAAAAAAAAAGTCCGACGGTTTTGGTTATGAGGCAAGTCAGAGAAGCAGCAGGGCGGCTGAAATAAAATGTCAGCATTTCAACGATCGGTTATTTAAATAGGTTTCCATTGATATCAAAGGCCTTTTTAATATTTTTTTTTTATTTGAGAGAGGGTCTCTCGTATTCGGAAGCAGTTATTTTACTTTGATCTAAGCGCACTCGATCCTAAACACTCTCGCTCAATGGTTAGAAAACTCGTCTGCTTGATTTTTCTTTAAATTTTTTCTCTTTTTTTTTGTTGCTTGCTCCGGTTGTTAATATACAAATAAGATTAAAATAATTTACATGGGATTATAGATTTAATAAATTTCAATTTATTTATTACTATTGTCTTGCCTGGATTTATTTTATAGCTACATTTATATCTACACTAAAATAGATGAAACTAGTTAAATTTTAATTATCCACCGTAGGCTCTAGTTGAAACATTTTGTGTATTAAAAAAAATTTTAATAAATTAAAAACACCAAATTCAAAGATTTTTAATGTACCGGTACATATTTAAATTTGGTAGAAATTGAACAACGCAGCTAGTTTTAATTCATTTTATTGGTCTTATATTTAATGTCTGAAGATAGTCCCATATGTGACCGTAACGTCTCCCTAAAAATATTGCCCCCCCTCTAGAGCCCCCTCTAATGGTCCGATGTTTACCAAAAGCTTTTCAGTTCTTGGCCTCTACCCCTAATTTATGGGTACAAAATTTCAAAACAATTGACCAAATAGTTTTTGAGTTTTCGTTGACGAAAAAAATTACCACAGACACACACACACAAAATAATTCCAAAAACTACTTAAATGGATTCAGGGGACCTCAAAACGCATTTTGGCAGCTTCAGAAAAATCACAATTTTTTTTACGATTACATTAATTTTACCTCAACCTACGGTAGATGGGCAAAGTTAAAAATTATAACTTTATGTCCCAATAATCCCTTATGAATGTAAATTGATTTAAAAAAAAACTGCATTGAAAAAATCCTTATAATAGTCTAGTTTTTTTTTTTTTTTTTAAATTACGTTTAGACGCCGCTCCTAAACCCCCTTAAGAAGTTATAGGGGGTTAATCCCGTCCAAAGCGAGCCAAACGAGAAAAATTTATTGGCTACTAATCATTTGAAATAAATAGAGATGGAGTCTGAATGGCCTTAGATGCTGAAATAGACTTTAAAACAAAAAAAAAAATCTACAGGTTATTTAATTTCTTTTGAATATTTTGCTGGTGGATCAAGTGGCTCTTGGAGTTGAACCCAAGATCTCTAGTCTATATGGGGCATCACTGTGCTTCCAAGTCAGAGCATACTTGACCCGAGGAAGCACATCATTGGAAAACTGGAGATCCTAAGTTTGACCTCCTCAAGAAGTCATTTGAACCACTAGCAAAATAAACTCACAAATACTTTATATTTAGGTGCAATTATTTATAGTCCAAAATTTTTTTGTTTTAATTAATAGGCCTTATTTATTTTTATAATTTGCTTGAGGCGGGATAAAAAATAATTTTTTTTTATTATGATTACAATCTTTCTTTAGCTAATTGTCTTATTTCATAAGCTAAAATTTAGTGAATTACTCGGATCCGTGATTTCATTTCTTAACCTATATTTTTTTAAAGCTTCAGATCCATCTGGCATGGAAAAGGACCAGCAAGCGAGACCAAAAGCTCTTAAATCTTTAATCAGCCTCAGGGATATGCATGCCAAATAGATTTAACTTTGTTTCCTCTCAGATTTTCCTGGATATTAGAGGGGCTTTAAGCCTCAATCAAGTTGATACTTAGGGGGATCATAAAATGAAGAAGTGATAATCATATGCAATTTTTTTTTTTTTTTTTATTATTTCGCCTCGATAAAATTTATGTAGGGGAACTTCGTTAGCCTCAAAGCCTTTTAGTTCCCGCCCTTAATGGATGTTTTGAAATTTAACGATTTATATTACAAAATCAATCGGTGAATGGAATATTTTTTTTTTTTTTTTTTTTGCTAGAGAGAGTGATTAATTATAAACTCTCTTTTTTATTTTTTAATTAAATTAATTTATTTGATCGTGCATTAGGATAAGCGCGGAAAAAAATGACGCTTCAAATGAATTAAAAAGTAAACATGACTCGTTTTTAATTTAATATTTTTGCGATTTGCTAATTATGACTTTAATTTTTTTTTTTTTTTTTAAATAAGCTATAATTTTAATAATAAATTATATTATTCAGCGTAACATTCTAAGATGAAGGTTTTCTTTGTAACGTAATGCTAATTAAACCAATGAAATCGATTCAAGTGTAACTTATCTTAAACAAATAACTAAATTACAAATTCTAAAATTTACATTTTGACCTCTATGCAAATAAATAATTTAGTCGTAAATTTTAAGCGTTAAAAAATATAGGAAACTTTGTTTTGTTGATGTTTATAGTAAATCTGCTGCTTCCCTCTCTCTCGAAGCTGAGAGTTTTTTATTTATTTATTTGTGTCTTTTTTAATATTATATACAATACACTTTTCAGACTCATTTATATTAATCAATTGTCATCCAATCATTTTAAATAAATTTTCATAGTACTGCTCGTAATCCGAACCTTTGATTTTTAAGAGTGACAATGTCTTATTGATAGATCTCTCCAGAATTTTTAATTATTAAGAATATCCCGGCCACATCATTAATATTAATATTAAAAAATAAATTCTAAAGCAAATCTTTGACGTTTAGAATCTCAAGGAAGACGTACGAATATTTATTTAAATATTATAAATAAATGATCCCAGATCAGCGTTTTTCAAACTGAGGCGCGGACTAGTCTAAGGGGAGGCGCGAATATTGGCTACCAAGATCAATTTTACAAATGATTGCTAGTTTTATAAATAAAATAATAAAATAATTTAGAAGATTCTGGGACGCAGTTTTTAATTAAGGAATAATAATTATGAATAAATAAAAAAAATATTTTTTTATAAATTTATGTGTTTAGGTATTAAAACATTTTCTGTTTTGTATTATTTTATTAAATGTGGGGGGAGGGGGCGTCATACGATTAAATATTTTTAAGGGAGGCGTTGTAACATAAAGTTTGGAAACCACTGGCAGAAAGTAAGACTCATTCTAGAAAAATTATTCTATCTGTAAAACCCAAAAGGTGAATCCAGGGAAGTTTTTCAAGGTTTTAATTTTTTCTGACTAGACGCGAAGCACGCCAGAAGGCGATAGCATTGTTAATTATTTTATTTATTAGGATTGGATAAGGGTTGAAAAATTGAAAAAAAAATGTTTTTTTAAATTTATTTTAGCTAAATGGAAACCAAATAAATAGAAAACATTCAAAAAATAGAGTTGATTATTATTTTGATTAGGGGGGATGAAGGGTTGATTAAATAAAGGCCTTGGAATATTCCAAATCACTTGTTGACATTCTTTTCCAGTTAGATTAGAACAAAAGGTATTTTTTTTACTTTTAATAAAAAGGGAATTGTTATGTTCATCTGTTTTATTTCTATACAAAGAGAGAGTCGATCGAATCTCTCGTTCAGTCGAGCGCGTTGCCGAACGGCAGGCGCCGAGTTGCTTGCTCTATTATTTTTATTTTTAAGTTGTGTTTTAAGTGATTTAAGTGGTTTGAACAATTAATTTAGTGTAACCCACCCTGAGGGGCCCGTCAGCCAACACACCCTTATGAGAGTCTTATTAAAGGTAATTATTTTGCATTTTATCGTTGAAAAAAAATGATAAAAACAAATAATTTGTCTGCGAAAAACGATTCTTTTGAATATGAAATTAAATATTTTGTATTTCACTAAGGGTAGAGGGTGAATATATGCTGTTGAAAAGGAGAGGGAGAGTGCAGGTCTCATTGAAAAAAAAATTATTTTTTATTTTTTATCTTTTTTTTTTTAAAACTAACACTTTTTTCTCATTCACACAGTCTTTTCGGCAACTCAGGCCATATAAGACTATTTGATAACCGTTATTAACTAATAATATACATATTGGAGGTCCAGG
>JAKCPI010027598.1:0-84183 GCA_023213315.1 Euborellia annulipes
GAGAGCGGGCGCTGGAGGTAGTTGAGTATGCAAAATGTGAGGACCGAATTCTGACAATGGATTTGGGCTAAGAATAGCTCCCAGAATAAGGATCCGGATCTTGCCGGGCCAATTTTGGTCCAATTTTTTTTTACCCCCACTCCTCTTATTTCCACAGAAATCAATGGAATATGTGCTAAGATGAAGACTTGCAATTATGGTCAAATTCTTATGCCAAAACCTTCAAAACAATGACATCCCACAATTTGGCGTGGTTTGAAGCATGATATTTAAATTTATAATAAAGGGAGAGAAAGGACTTGAAGGGGTTAGAGGGGACCACCGCAGCTGGCGGCAAGATAGTACTTCTCAGGGGACTATAGAGGATCACCCTCAGTTGCCTAGTAAGATAGTTTTTTCATTCTTTGAGGTTTTAAGTATAAGAATTTGACCATAATTGCAAGTCTTACCATTAGCTTAGCATGCATTCCAGTGAATTCCTATGGAAATAAGAAAGGTGGGGGTGAAGAATTGGACAAAAATTGGCCCGGCAAGATCCGGATCCTTATTCTTCGAAAAATTCTTGGCCCAAATCCATTGACAGAATTCGGTCCTTACATTTTTGCATACTCAACTACCTCCAGCGCCTGACTTTGATTTACTCTTTGGCTATTTATTTGGTTTTTTGTCGTCCGTTTTTGCTGTTCCCCGCGTCATCATCTTATCACACCAATTCATCAAATATATATTTTTTTGTTTGTAAGTGTAATTCCACTCAGTGCCTCATTAAATGTCTATTTTGTTGTGAAAACGACTCCTTATTCATTTTACTTGGTATCACCCTTGCTATCAATGAAGTAACTTTGATGTGGATATAAGCAGCCCCCACTACAGTCCAATCTAAACTCCCCGGCATCATATAATTCCCACATACTGGTTTTTCCTGTGACTTGATGTCCCATGTGTTAAAATCAAATCAATTTTGACTTTTGATTAATTTTTTATTTTGTTCTAAAAAAAAAAATTCACATGGAAGAATAGAAGGAGATATTAATGGGAGTAGAGTTGAGGATTCTTCCCTATTATATTTCCTCCTGTTCACACCATAAACACACGACGGAGGATTTCCAATATTGACCAACGCACATTCAAACACATATAGGGCATCAGGCAGCTAACTTTAATCTGATCGCAGAATAATAAAGGGCCGTGGCGTTTGAATGGGCTTTCAGCCAATGGTAGAATGGGGATACAAGTAAATAAAGTTGTGCCGGTCTATTTATTATGTAAAATGAGAGAGTATATTTGGCGAAGAACGTGATAACCTCCCTATAAATGAGGACGTCATTAAAACTTTTGATCAATCCGTTTGTTCGTATTGTCTGTCACTCTCTAAAATAATAAAAGTGATGGAAATAAAGCATGGATGCTTTAATTTTGGCAATTTTCTCTCAATTTGGAATTTATTTTTTTTCTTATCTTCAAAAATCTCTTGTATAGTAAATTATTAAATATATTTCTGCCCACTAAAATACTCTTGATCCTTGAGGTAGCTTCTTTTAAGGACTGGGGGTTCTCTGCCAAGCGATAAATAAAAATTTGTTTCAATTGTATTGGCTAGCTAAAAAATTTAAATAAAAAGGAATGGGGTCTTCGAGAATTATTAAAATTTCGAATTCGCATATTTTTGACGATTACAATCCTTGCTCTACTTCATATACAAGAAAGCAAAAATTAGTGAAGGACAAATTTTCGATATTAATTTTTTTTTTTGTGTTTCTACAAAATTAACCCTCTTTTCAGTTTAAGAGTTAAATATTTTCGAAAATAATACTTTGTCCCAAATTAGTTGCTATATTTGGTTCAACCAGATTTTTTGTGTCGACATATATTTAGTTTCCGACAGTATGGTACAGTGAGGGACAATATTAAGTCCCACCCATGCGTTTTCTACTTGTGATTATTTCATTGTTTTTAAAAAAAAATATTATATATTTTTTTAATGGAAACATTCATAGTTCAAACCTAGAAAATTTAAAATTAAGATTTTCATTTTTTTGTATAAAAACAATGAAATAATCACAAGTAGAAAATGCTTGGGTGGGACTTCAATATTGATCATCACTGTACATTCACACACTTTTCTCATTCACACTCACATTCACACACACATTCACACAGTCTTTTCGGCAACTCAGGCCATTTAAGACTTTAGACGATAACCGTTATTATATAAATATACATATAGGGGGGTCCAGGCATTCTTATTTAAGCCATTTGGTATCCAATTGGCTTAAATAAAATCATCGGACTGCCTGGGGTCCGAACCCGCGACGTTTGGTATACGAGGTTAGCCCACTCTAACCTCTACGCCATGCCCCGAGGGCCACTGTACATTCGATTTTCAAGATGTAAAATTTATATGTGAAAATATTTATATTTTATTACCATGGCAACCATTTCTCCTATCTATTCTATGGAATACCAGAGTAAAGTGGTCTTCAGAAGATTTCAATGGCAAAATAGGAATATACATTTTAAAGAGAATCTAAAAAATAATTGATTTTGAATTTTAATCAAAATTGTTGGCCCAAATTTAGAGAAAATCGAAAAAAAAAACTGAAAAAGTGCATCAGTAAAGTACCCTAGTACTCTTTGGTCGAATTTGTTCAAAAGCTTCGTGTCACGTCCCATGGGGGGTGCCTAACTTAAATATAAAATTTCAACCTCCTAGCTCTTTTCTTCTTGAGAAATTTTGTTCACAGACACACGGACACAGATAGACATACAGACACACAGACAGACAGTAGCATGTCTCGAAAACCACTTTTTTGGATTCAGGGGACCTCAAAACTTGTATATCCGTCAAAATCTCGACATCCAATTTTTCACATGAATCCAATACTTTCTCTCTCTCTATATTAACATATAGAGGTAAGAGAGAAAGTATTAGTGTTGTTGATTTAAACATTTACTCTTAAGACTGCTTCTCCCACAATTCTGTGTTATATTTATATCTTCATATTTTTATAACGGATTCCGCCACTACTTTGGTTATACCCTCTATATTCAATATATGCTGTATAATGATTCAACGACTGATAGGCCCTAAAATATTAATTTGATCAGAGCTCCCACACACAGTAAAATCAATTTCAATCTGCTCAAAATTTTGCGATACCAGATAGTTATTGTCATAGAATATTAAGTAAAAAAATCCCAAGTTGTAACAAGAACTATTTCCCTCTGAAGATTAATTAATTGTATTATTATCTTACTAACAGAGAGAGAGAGATTTGCTTTAATAAATTATATAAAGGAGAGAGGTGGAAAAAGCGATATGAAAACAAGAATTTATGAGATCAAGGTAGTTTTTTGACAAATATTAACTTTTGTTGTTGTTGTTGTTGTTGTTGTTGTGTTTTTGATGGTGGTGGAGGAGGAGACGACCACTCCCTAAAGAGAGAAGAAATAAGATAAACCGGGTGGGTAGTCATGATTGATGAACGTCGGTCAGTCACCATGGGGAAGGACGAATTTAAGGAACAGGAGCAGCATCTCATGGGATCCGCCATTAGTACAAAACGCCATTATTTGGACACTCTCGGATGACAATTGAAATAATTCCATGGGGTGGTCATTTTCTTTTCTTTCTTCCTCACATTAAATTAAAATTGAAGCAAAAGAGAGAGTGCAAGAGAACCCTTATCTTCCTTTAATCTTTTAAAAAGGTTCTAACAAAATAATGTAATCTATTTTGTTCTACAGAAAAAATGTAATTGGAATGTATTTAATCCCTAACACTCCCTCATTTTATATTACCAATGAAGTTAAATATGCCTCTACACGAGTAGTAATATTTCCAGAACCTCAAAACGTGTATATCCGTCAAAATCTAGACATCGAATTTTTGACATGTATCCAATATATATTTTAACATAGATAGAAATAAGAGAAAGAAAAAAATAGACTGGGAAGCAAGCGCGTAAACAAACTTGGGAACTCCTTCCCCCTTTTCGGTATATGAACGAAGATATTCCACAATTTATTTAAGGGTTCAGGAATTCTCCAATGAGCAACGCAGCTAGTAGTTTTTTCAATTTTTATTTAAATATAAAGTGCCAGGGCCAACGTTTCGGTCACATATAAGACCATCATCAGGGCCAAGCCATTGTCAATTTATAATTCCTCTTGGTCATAATGCCCAAAGGAATTATCAATAATACAACAAATTCAATGACCAAATTGTTAAATTTATTGTGTTATTATGGACTCTCAGTCCAATATGACCAAGAGGAATAATAAAATGACAATAGCTTGGCCCTGATGATGGTCCTATATGCGACCGAAACGTTGGCCCTGCACTTTATATTTAAATAAAAATTGAAAAAAACGACTAGAGCGTTGCTCATTTGGGATTTCCTGAACCTTAAATAAATTGTGTAATATGTTCGTTCATATACCGAAGAGGGAGGAAGGAGTTTCTGAGTTTGTTTACGCGCTGCTTCCCCAGTCTATTTTTTCTTTCTCTTATCTCTATATATGTTTATATATATATATATTGGATACATGTCAAAAATTCGATGTCCAGATTTTGACGGATATACACGTTTTGAGGTCCTCTGTATCCAAAAATTCCTAAAAGATTTTACTGTCGGAATCACAAATTTTTATTTTTTTAATTTTATTTTTGCTTAATGGCTAGAGATTAATTTGAATAAATAAGGAGGGAGTCTAAAATGCTGTAGATACCGAAAAAGATTTTAAATAAAAATAAATATCCAATCCCGAATTCCCCTAAACATTTTTAAATTCCATTCTCTCTCCCTTTCTTCCAAATAACACTCTTGTTTATTTTTTTAAATTTAGAAATTTCTAGTATAATAAATATCCAATATAATCTAAATTGAAAATAATAAATAGAGAGGGTGTTGTATAAGGCTATCATTTATTTTCTCTTAAAAGGGAGAGAGAATGGATGGTCCAGAATGGAGGGATGTTTTTCCCTAAGGAGTTGGGTCTACCTTAAAGGTTGTTCGTTTGGCTAAGAGGGTTTGTTGTCAAAATGACCCTCCCCCCCTCCCCCCTATCCCATCCCAGTGATTGATAACTTTCCAATACCCACACGCCCTCTTTCACTTTATCCACATTTAGTTATAAATAATAATATAGAAGGGAACGTGTTGCTCATTAAATTAAAATTTATATTTTATATAGCTGCTTTAAATTGGAATATTAACATTTTAATCAAATAAACATCATTATTTGGGGAATTGAATCCAAGAAGGGGGACGAATTAATTCATTGTAGAAATTTGCTGTGAGTTATATCTGAAAGGTAGGCAACCCAATTTACGAAATCATTCATGGCTATCCCTGAAGAGGAAGGCAGAGGAGACTAAATCCCCTCTATGAGGGAGAAAGGGATGTCAGACGCCCCGCAATACGCGAGACATCCAAAGATTTGTCCAGCATCCCGTAAAAATTGAAGCTTCGACTTCTCGGCAAATCCCCTATTTTGTTTGCAAACTTGACTGAGCGTCCATGCAATAAGCATTAATTCATAAATATCTCACAGATTACAGTTTATGTGTTTATTGTTGTTATATATTCTAATTCTGTACACCTCGTTTATGGTAAAGTTTTTTGAAAATTTTCACATTCAAAAGTTTCTTATATTTTCAAGCAAAATTTAAAAAGTTAAATTGTAACGTAAAAATCTGGTGTGACTGGCGCACAGCACACAACTTTCTCTTACCCTTCGGTAAGAGAAAGTTGTGCACCGTGCTGGTCACACCAGATTTTTTCTGTCGAGATATATTTAGTTTCCCATAGCACCTTAGTTACAAACATAGGCGCCGGAACTGGGGGGGGCACGGGTACATTGCCCCCCCCTGGCATCCTACAGGGGGGGGCAGGGGGGGGCAAAATTTCTTCTTTTATTTCATTTAGTTTTAAAAATGATATATTTTAAAATTTTTTTTATTTAAATTTAAAAAAAATTAAAAAAGTAAGAAATTTTTTTTATTTTATATAGACCTATTGTATTTCTAAATTTAAATACATTTTATATGGAATTAAAATAATAAAATTTAGATAACATGAAAACTTGAGACTTTATGCCTTGGAAAAAAAAAAATTAAAATAAAGAAAAATTAAAAATATTTATTTCCTTCAAATAGTAAATAACAAATCTACTATATAGCCTAAAAAAAATTTTGATTAAATAATTTGCATATTGTTAAACTATATATTTGTAAAAGTTAAATATAAAGGACTACAGACTATTTAGTGTAGTTGATTAACAGTTATAAGAAGAAAAAATGAAACGTCGATTTATTGATGATTATTTTAAAAAGAAACAGGTAAGAATGGCCGTAGGCCTACTCTTAAAAACTTATTTTTCTTCGCCAAAAATATACGTACGCTAAAAATTTAATAAAAAAATGAAAATTTCTTATTATATCTGGTTCTTTCGTAGGCTCTTTAGAAAAAGGAAGCATTAGCACGGGTAGTCCTTTGCACCATGAGCATCGCCCTAGTACCAGCAGTAACATTTCTTCCACAAACACCATAGGTATTAATATAATAATTTCAAAAAATGAGTCATTATGCTTGTTTATTGTTTTGTTGCCTTGCTCAGAGATCGGAAATTCAATTAAATAATTTATTCATTTATTTAACAGAAAACATCGCCGATGATCCATCTGCTCCTGTAAAGAGTGTTTCTTTTGCTTTTACTAAAAACACACACGAAAAGATATGCTCTTTAAACGAACCGTATCAACCTTTGGATATTCCTCCATGGACCCAATCTGGACGTAATCATAATTTTCAGAATGAGTGGTTCACAACATACCCTTGGCTTCATTTTGACTCAATGACTAAAAGTATTTTTTGTTTCATATGTGTCCAAGCGCTAGGAAAAAAATTAGTAAAATGTGAAAAAAATCATGAAACAAACTTAGTGATTGATGGGTATAAAAACTGGAAAAAAATTATCATAAAATTAAAAAGTCACGAAAAATCTGCTTTTCACAAAGAATCATTTATAAAATTAGAAGCACTGAAGAAAAATACTCCAATTATTTCCTTATTATCTGAACAAACATTATCTGTTCAAATACAAAATCAAATCGCTCTAAAAACAATAATAACCTCAGCATTATATTTAGCTCGTCAGGGAATTGCATTTAGAGCACATGATATTAATGAAGGAAATTTCATTCAATTATTACGTCTCAGGGAAAATGACATTCCAGAATTAAAATTATTTTTAAAACACAAAAAATCATATAATTCTTCAGATATTCAGAATGAAATATTGAGAATTATTTCCCATGATATTTTGCGTAAAATTATTAAAATAATAAAAAAAGAGGAGAATATTCTCTCATTGTTGATGAAACCAATGATGTACAGGGAAAAGAACAAGTTTCTATATCGATCAGATCTGTAGATGAAGATACTCTTGAAATTGATGAGTTTTTTCTTGGTCTCTATGACACTCACTCTATGACTGGGGAATCATTGTATAATATTATAAAAGACATGCTTATTCGTTTTGATTTAAGTATGGATCTCTTGCGAGGACAATGCTATGACGGAGGATCAAATATGACCGGAATAAAAAACGGTGTCAAATCAAGAGTGTTGGCAGATCAACCAATGGCTTTATTTATTCATTGTTCAGCTCATTCTCTAAATTTGGCTGTGCAGGATTCTTCAAAAAGAATTCCTTTAATACGTGATTGCCTTCAATGGGTAAACGACATAGGAGTTATTGTCAAAGAATCACCAAAACGATCACATAATTTTCATGAGATTGCTAAGGCTCATGGAATAGAGAAAACTGGCCCTCGGCCATTATGCCCAACCCGTTGGACCATCAGACATACTTCATTGTCAGGGGTTATCAATACTTACCCTGCTGTTTTGGACTTTCTATTTTCATTAGCATCTTGTAATGATGATATAGGGTCCAAAGCCAGGGGACTTTATGATCAATTATCAAAGGGTTCTATATACTTTGGAATTAGACTTAGTTATCTAATGTTTTCTTTAACTGATCAATTGAGCAATGTTCTTCAAAGTGAAACGCAAACTGTAGCTGGGGCAAAGGAAGCTGTTGAGTTAGTTTTAGAATCTTTAAAAAAAAACGCTCAGAACAATTTTTTAATGAAATGTGGAAGGATGTAAAGAAAAAAATAAAAGAAATGAATCTTGAGGAGCCCTCGTTACCGAGAAAGCGAGAGATTCCTAAAAAATTTCTATATAAACCTAACGAGTCTGAACACAAGTTCACGTCAATAGAAGAATATTTTAGAAAAACTTTCTATGAAGTTATTGATGGGATAATCAACGAGATTGAATTAAGATTCTCCCATCCGGGGTTTTTAAAATATCTACAAATCGAAAAAATTGTTATTTTAGAAACCCGTTTTTGGGACCAATCTGTTATGGATATTTTAAAAGAATATGAGTTTGTAGAAGAAAAGGTCAAAAGAGAATTTGATTTCTTTAGGGAATTAATTCCTCAAGCTAAATGCTTGAATGATTTTGTAATAAAATACAAAAATCTTAATCAAGAATCAAAAAAATTATTTCCTAACCTGAGAAATATTCTAAAACTACTTTTAGTGATCCCGGCCACATCAGCAACCGCTGAGCGCTCATTTTCTATGTTAAGAAGAATAAAAACATATCTTCGCTCAACAATGACGCAAGAACGATTAAATCATGTATGCATAATAAATACATATCCAGAAATCGTAGATGAAATAGATATCCAAAATATCATGGCTACATTTATAAATAGTAATGACTTTAGAATTCAACATTTTGGCAAAATTAAAAAATAATTTCCATGATTTATAAATAATATTATTATTGATATATATATATATTTATATAAATAAAAATTGTATTCAAGCAAATGTTTCTTTTTAATTATTATTACTCTTATTAAACCTTTTTTTTTATATTCTTTCCCTTTCAATCACATCACTTTTTTTTTTTTTTTTAACATTCACACTTTTTTCTCATTCACACTCACATGCACCCACACATTCATACAGTCTTTTCGGCTTAGGCCATTTAAGACTTTGACGATAACAGTTATGAATATATATTATTTGGGGTCCAGGCATTCTTATTTAAGCCATTTGGTATCCAAATGCCTTAAATAAAATCATCGGACTGCCTGGGGTCCGAACCCGCGACGTTCGGTATACGAGGTTAGCACTCTAACCCCTACACCAAGCCCCGAGGGCAATCATATCATCTCCATATAGGAAGAGGTTGCCCCCCCTGATTCAAATTCGTTCCGGCGCCCCTGGGTACAAAGATCTTTTACAGTTGTTTGATATGAGGAGTCTCTCTGAAAGAAGAGCAGACGATTCTGTCAACAACTTGTTTAAGCTTCTGGACGGACGATGGGACTGCAGCGATTTGCTGGCCAAAATCGGATTTAAAGTCCCCGCTTTCAACTGCCGAATGAGATCTCTCCTCTATTGCGAAAGATCTCGTACACTTGTAAAGGAGAGATCTCCAATATTCAAAATGATCGCAGAATTTAATAGGAGGGAGAATCTTTGAGCCCTCTCACCAACACTATATTACTATTTATATACACCTTACTATATTTTTTTTATGTATATGTATATTTCTGTTTCTATATTCAACATTTTTATGTTTATATTTATAAAACCATGAACATGTGAATGTATAAATTAAAGTACAGGCAGGCCCACACAATACTGTAATCCCTCTCTCTCTATAATTGGAGGAAATCTGTTGGGAGAGAATTAGAAATATTCTGTTTTTGTTTTTGTTTTTTTTTTTTTTTTGAATGTTTCTTAACTAAATAAATAAATAAATAAATAAATAAATAAATATTTGGGGTTCAGGCATTTCTATTTAAGCCATCTGGTATCCAGATGGCTTAAATAAAATCATCGGACTGCCTGGGTCCGAACCCGCGACGTTTGGTATAGGAGGTAGGCGCGCTACCTACTACGCCACACCCGGGGGAATTCTTTGACTTAAAACACCACTTGATTCTTGTAAAACGATGAACAATGGAGATAAGAGTTTACCACTTTAGGATATTGTTGGCATTATTGTATACGAATGCTTGCTTTTAATATTAAAATTAGCCCTCGGGGCTTGGTGTAGAGGTTAGCGTGCTAGTCGCGGGTTCGGACCTCTGGCAGTCCGATGATTTTATTTAAGCCCCTTGGCAAGGGCGGTCCTAACCTTACATTTTGGAGGGGGGTCACTGTTTTTTTTTTTTTTTTTATAGTATAAATAAATGGGCCTGGACCCCAATAAATATATATTAATCAAATATGAGTATCGTTTAAGTCTTAAATGGCCTAAGTTGTCGAAAAGATTGTGTGAATGGGAGAGTGAGTGGGAAAAAAGTGTGTGTTAAAAAAAAAGAAAGATTTTTGGGGGGGGTCACGACCCCCTTGACCCCCCCTCTGGGACCGCCCTTGCCCCTTGGATACCAAAAGTCTTAAATGGCCTAAGTTGCCGAAAAGACTGTGTGAATGTGCGAGTGAATGAGAAAAAAATGTGAGTGGTTTAAAAAAAAAAAAAAATATATATATTAAAATTAAATATTTTAAAAATTCAAAAATTAATTTTTTTAAATAAGTTCTGTTATTTTATTGGTCGAATTTTTTTCTCGTTTAATGCTTATTTATATTTGTTGTTTAATTGTAAAAAGTTTCATTGAAATAGAAATTTAATTTTTGGGTTACTTTACTTGTGAAATCAAAAAAGTGGGTTTTCGCGACTTGGTCTGTCTGTGTATGTTCAATTTTAAGCATAAAGGAATTGAGCTATGAGTCTGAAATTTTATATTTAAGTTAAACACCCCCCGGGAGCGTGAAAATAACCTTTTAAACAAAATCGGCCAAAAAGTACTAGTACTTTACTGATGTACTTTTTCACTTTTTTTCGATTTTCTCAAAATTTGCTCTAAGGATTTTGATTAAAATTCAAAAATCAATTATTTTTTAGATGCCCTTTAAAATGTATATTCTCATTTTGCAATTGAAATCTTCTGAAGCACACTTTACTCTTGTACTTCATAGGAAAGATAGGAGAAATGGTTGCCATGGTAACAAAATATAAACATTTTTCCATGCTTATAAATTTTACATCTTGAATTCTAATATATCGGCGGGAACTAAATATATGTCAACACAAAAAAATCTGGTGTGACAGAACACAACTTTCGATTACCGAAGGTAAGAGAAAGTTGTGTGTGCTGTGCGACCAATCACACCAGATTTTTATTTATTTTTTGTTTATAAAATTTTTTTTTTTTTTTAGATTTTATCAAATGGGCAAATCAACTGGATTTTCAGGTATTTTCCAAATGACAAGAAAATCGTTGGTGATTGCTGATCCAGAATTAATTAAAAATATCACAGTTAAAGATTTCGATCATTTCACTGATCATATGGGATTCTCCTCTACTGGTGATAGCAAATTTAAAAATTTATTTGTTCTTAAAGGTATGTAATTTTTTTTTTTTTAATTTCTCTTATCTATATATATATTGTATGTTCAATTCGATATCGGGATTTTGATGGAAATACACGTTTTGAGGTATAAGGGTATGTTATGGCTGGTGTAATTTGTGTATAAGAATTTTTTCTTTAAACATATATTTTAACAGCTAACGTTTCGGCTTTGGTCAAAGCCATCCTCGGAGCTGTCAGTGGTCATTATGTACATATATTTCCAATTATATTTGGTATATAACATTAGAAAAAAGTCCTTAGTTCCAAGAAAAACTTTTTCCCTCTTCTATCACCAATACAATATAGTTAACTTTGAACTGGTAACCGTTGTCTCTAGTTGAAACATGATTTAATAGAAGAATTAAATCCAAGTAAGATACACCTAATTCCCTTAATTGAATAATTTTCTGAAAATTTTCAGTTAAACGATTACGATACGAAAATCCTGGTTTCATAAAACCACACAATGATTTTTATTTATTTTAAGGTCTTTTCGGCGTCTAAGGCCATTTATGCCCAGTTGCACTAACTAGTCTCAGATCTTGACTTGGTCAAGTCCGTCTTGAACTCAAGTCTCAGCTTGAGATTTAAAACGTTGCACCAATGAATCTTCAAATGATCTTACCCAAGCTGCCTTTAAGAAAAAACAACATCTGGCAACCTCGCATTTTTGTTACAAATTAGCCACTAGGCGGCACTGCAGGACAACAAAAAACATATTTGCTAACCAAAATCTGGCCAAAATAAAAATAAATAAATAAATAATCAGCTTAATCTGTTTTATCAAATTCTATCAACAAAAAAATATTAACAAATTTTAATAAGTGAAGTATTTCTAGGTCCTCCCTCATTGGGGAATAAAAAAAGAGAAAAATTTTCATAATATATTTTTCTAGACAAACTATTGAATGAAATGGTACAAAAAAACACAAACAAATTGTAAGTTATCTACAGTTTTTTTAATTTAAAATAAATAAATTTACTTACTTTTTGTTTGACGTTTTTCTGCCACTTCAATTCAATCAACTTTTAAATCTATTATTTTTAATATCTATTTAAAATATTTAATATAATATATTATATTTTTAATAATGGGTTTATTTAATTAATAAACAAATTAATAATTTAATTTAGGCTAATATTTTAATTTAATATATTAATAAATTTAACAGTAAAAATATATTTAATATATTTATTTAAAATCATATTGAATTTTGACAGATATATTTTGAAAATACGAGGTTATGTTCAAAACCTTCTCTGTCAATTATAACATTATGCAAACATCAAAATCTTCACCTCCGATCAGCTCCATCCACACCAGTATTCACGTTTTCTACAGCGGCGTAACCAGACTTTGAGGGCGGGGGGGGGGGCGAAGCTCAACTAGGGGCGCCGATTTTCCAGGGGGCTCCGCCCCCTGGACCCCTTGCTCGCCTTCGGCGAGCAATTGCCGCCTTCGGCGGGCAAATTTTTTGCATCCAGTAATTTTCTCAACGAATTTGTTTATATTTACATGTTTTTTAATGACCCCTGTATGATTTTGTTTTGATTTTTCTTTGCTTTTACGAAAAATGTCGTTTTCTTCTGTGATTATTTCAAAAACTATTCAGTTTTCGGGAAAATATCAAAGAATAAATACTTTTTAAAATTGAGTATTTTATTTCGACGGGCATGCAAATGAAATTTTATTTAAAAATTCCTAGACATTCGTTCATTCATTCACTAAATCTCGGGCGGGAATGAGCGGATTTGAAAAAATTCCGGGCGGGCTCGGGCGGGCCTGAAGAATGGTAAAAGCCCTTTCATTTTGAGAAAATCGAAAAAAACTGAAAAACTACATCAGTAAAATACTAGTACTTTTTGGCCGATTTTGATTAAAAGCTTATTTTCACGGTCCCGGGGGTGTTTAACTTAAATATAAAATTTCAGTCTCATAGCTCAATTCCTTCATGCTTAAAAAAATTTTGAATTTCAAAAAATTAAATATTAAGGCTTATACGAATCCTGAGTAAATCTCCACAGCCATAAAACATCAAATTAAGGCTTATATATTGCAAAATAAAAAAAAATTTTAATTATAAAGCCTCTATATACGTTATTTATTATTTTTGGAATTAAATTCATTTAAAATAGTAGAATTCAAGTTGTAATATAATTTTAAAAGAAAACAATCAATTTTTTAAGACAATCGATGAAAAGAATATGATAAAATCACATACGCTGGGCTATATCTTAGAGGCCGTAGGGCGCCTATGCCGGTTCCGGGGGCGCCAAGGGCTCGATGCGCCTGGGGCGGGGGGGCTCGAGCCCCCCCTCGCCCCCCCCCTGGTTACGCCACTGGTTTTCTATTAATATCTTGAAGTAAAAACCAATTTATAGCGATTAAAAACAGTTTAAACTTTTACACACCGTCTATGCTTCAACAAATTTTATTTCGAATTTTTTATATATAATATAAATATACCTGGTAAATTTTTTAAAAATTCTTGACAGGCAGTATGAAAATATAATTTTTTTTTTTAAATAATAACAAGAAGATTGATTAATTAAAAAAAAAAAATATATATTCTAAGGGATTATATAGAAAGTTGAATAGATAAAATGTCACAATTCTCCTTTTAGGTTACGAATTCAGGCTGAGAGGGACTTAAGTCGCCAAATTTGACTACTTGAGATGTAAGCTCAAAATCAGGACTTAAGTTCGTATTAAATGTTGGTGCAACACTCTAAGTTCAAATGTAAGATGTAAGACGATCATGAGACTTGAGATATGTTGGTGCAACTGGGCATTAGACCCCATCCCTATTTATTTCAAATGATTTGTAGTCAAATCAAATGAAATAAATTTTTCTCGCTTGGGACGGGAAGCGAACCCGGGACTCCGGCGCGAGAAGCTAGTGTCTTCTCTCTGAGCCACGGGTCACGGGCATTTTTTTATTTTATTTATAATAAGATTTTTATGGAGTTTTTTTGGATTTTGACAAGCACAGTACACAACTTTCTCTTACCTAACTGAAGGTAAGAGAAAGTTTTGTGCTGTGTCACATCACCATTTTTTTTTTTTTTTCAGGTGATGAATGGCGGAATTTGCGTGCCATTTTGAGTCCTTCATTTACAGCAAATAAATTACGAATTATGTTAGAATTAATGGAGAAATGTGCAAAAAATATTGAAAATTTTTTAATACAAGAACATAAAAAAAAAGAAAAAGGTATGAGATTAAAATAAAATGGGAATAGACCTATAATTATTTTCTTTTTTTTTTTTTTTTTTTCTTTTTTTAGTCCTTCATTTTGAGACAAAAGAATTATTTTCAAGATTTGCTAACGATGCAATTGCCACGGCTGCATTTGGCATTGAAATTGATTCAATAAGCAATCCTGAGAATGAATTCTTTCTAATGGGTCAAGATTTTACAAATTTAACTAAAAATTTCCGTTGGTTAAAAATACCACTTTCTATGATCTCTCCAAAACTACTCAATGTACGTAATAATCATTTTATGTTACAGTAGTTCAAATAAATGCAAACATTTTGATCCTTTTTTACTTTCTCTTAGCCTATATATGAAATATATAGGAGAGAAAGTATTGCGATCATGTCAAAAATTCGATGTCGAGATTTTGATGGATATACATGTTTTGAGGTCCCCTGAGTCCAAAAAAGTGGGTCCCGCAAATTGGTCTGTGTGTGTGTGTGTATGTATGTGTGTGTGTGTGTGTGTGTGTGCGTGTGTCTGTATGTGTGGACAGATTTTTAGCATGAAGGAATTGAGCTACCGGATTGAAATTTTATATTTAACTTAGGTACCTTCCCACACGCTCAAAATAAGCTTTTGAACAAAATCGGCCAAAAAGTACTAGTACTTTACTGATGTACTTTTTCAGTTTTTTTCGATTTTCTCAAAATTCCCTCCAAGGATTTTTTTTAAAATTCAAAAATCAATTATTTTTTAGATGCTCTTTAAAATGTATATTCTCATTTTGCCGTTGAAATCTTCTGAAGACCACTTTACTCTTGTTCTTCATAGGAAAGATAGAAATGGTTGCCATGGTAACGGAATTTAAATCTTTTTCTTTTTATTAGATTAAAAATCAATTATTATTTAAATTCCCATTTATTTCTGTCTTTAATTGCTTAGGAGAAAACATATATATCTCTCTCTCTCTCACTTGCAAACATTATCGCCTGTCTCTCCGCCTTCTCTCATAGGCCTAATGTTAATTTCCTATAGGGATTTGTATGTTAATTTCGATTCAAAAGGGGGTCGGTCCCCTTTGGAACTTTTTACGCATTTAAATTTTTTTTTCCAATTCTTATGAAATTTTGTATTTATTTACGATTCTATATTGTGTATAAAATGTCCAAATATGAGATTAAAATTTTGAAAAATAACCATAGTTTATTTGAAGCAGTCAACATTTAAAATGCAAGTTTGAAACTAAGGTGCTATCGGAAACTAAATATATCTCGACACAAAAAATCTGGTGTGACCAGCACAGTGCGCAACTTTCTCTTACCGAAGGGTAAGAGAAAGTTGTGTGCTGTGCGCCAGTCACACCAGATTTTTTTAATGCAAAGAACAGAGGGCATTTTATGACTCTCCTTAAGGGGGTTCAGGAGCGACGTCTTAAAATACTTTAAAAAAAAACTAGACTATTATAAGGAATTTTTCAATGCGGTTTTTTTTTAAATGAATTAAATTCATAAGAGATTATTGGGACATCGAGCTATAATTTTTTTAATGTCTTATTAAAAAATTATCGTAATTAATTTTTTTGTTATCAAGCAAATACAAAAAAACAATCTGTCCCAATAATCTTTAATTTTTTTTTTTAATTTAAAAATGAATTTATTGTTATTATTAATCACATATTAATTAAAAAATTTTTAAAATAAGCTTAGATGTTTTATTTAAAAACCAACTGCCAAATTAGTTCAGCATTCTTGTAATAGATGGCAGGCTAGTCTAACAGCCAATCCCCTAATAGCCTATATTTATATGCTTTTATAAAAGATACATAATATATAATATTTATAAAGTATTTATTGTTAAAAGATCAATGAAAATCAAACAAATGCATTAAATATTATTAGCTACCATTCTGACATCTCTTTGCAAATTTTTGAATTACTTGATTTTTGGGCTTACTTTTTATGACACACAACGCCATCTTATCGGGAAAAACATGCGTAACACCTTCGCTCCTGTTCCGCCTTAATTCCACCTCTTGGCAAAAGCAGCTTTGCCTCATGAAGCCCCTTAAGGGGACGAAGGCTTCACCTCCCCCTGTCCTTGCAGAAATAAATGGGAATAAAAACACAAATATTCAATTTTATATATTTTTTAGTTATTTTGTTCTGAAAGTATTTTCCCTGAAGTATCAGCGAAATTTTTCAAGAATCTTTTTCAAGAAAATATTAAATATAGACGAAAAGAGAATATTGTTCGGCCTGATTTGATTCATCTCATGATGGAAGCTTCTAAAACTAAAGGTAATCAAAAACATATTTATTTTTTTGTAAATTTTTTTATATATTATTTATTTTTTTTTAGAATTGTCAGATGAGAATATGATGGCTCAATCGATGCTCTTCTTCTTAGCTGGCTTTGATACAGTTTCGACATCTTTAAGTATTTTGATGCATCATTTAGCGCAGTTTTTTGATATTCAAGTGAAATTATGCCAAGAAATTGACAAGATTATTAAAAAGTATGGAGAGAATTTGAATTATGATATTCTAATGAACGAAATGACTTATATGGATATGGTCTTCCAAGGTATGAATTGTCAATCCTCTCTCTGTCGGTACAAAATATTTTTGAAGCATTCATGTAATTAATTATTAAAAAATTGAAATTTAACATGTAGTCTATGGGGAATGTCGACGAAACGCACACATATCGAATTATATAGCGACTCCTGCAATAGATACAAAAAAGAAAACTTACATTTTTATCAATTCACTTCCGAGGAATACGTTAAAAATAAAATCAAAAGTTTCTGCTGAAGACTTTTAAAGATATTTTAACATGAAAGTCAAAAAAATCCCGAAAATGACAGTAGGGCCAATATTTAAAAATAAGGAAGTCACGAGACTCAGACCAGTCTGGCAACGTCGCATAAAATAATACTCATTTCTCGCTGTCAGTTACATTTTTTTTTTTTTCATTTAAGCTCTTTTTCGGCAGCGAAGGCCATTTAGACCTATTTTGTATATATATTTCACCTGGATTGGTAGCCAATGGCCCAAAATCTATGATGTAGGGAAGGTGAATTCGATCTCTTTTGACAATATTTTAGTTTGTTTCAAGAGACCTCTCCAAAGATAAGCTCAAAAAAAAAAAAAAATTTTCAGGGTCGTTCAAAATTTTTAAAAATTTCCAAATTCGTCAAAAATCTATTTTTTTTTTTTTTAATTTTTTTCTCGTTATGGCCGAATTTTATAGTCGAAAAAAAATAAGTTTCTAAAATTTTCAACTTAAAATATTAATTTTTAAAGGTCGCTCAAAATATTTTTTCGTTGGCTTACAAGAAAACATGACAAAGTCAAAAATTGATCATTTTGTAAAAAAATGACTGAAATATCATGAATAATATTCATGCCTAGGGTTAGATTACCAAGATTTATAGAGGCCAGATCCGGGCAGACGACTCTAGGGAGTATGGAAAAATTTTTGAAAATTAGACATTGAAATTTGCGTTTTTAGCTATCCTGAGACGTGAAAAATGTATAATTGTTTTGTTTAGTTTTAAAATATTAAATCAAACTTTTTAATTTTTGTCTGTCCAATGGGGGGGGGGCCCTCTGGACCACCCCCCCCGGGACCGCTAGTGATTGTAATATATATTACAATGATTAATGCAAATGTCTTGTAGAAGACATTGTAGCAAAAGTAAACACAGTATTTATGTCAAAATTCAGGGCTAATTGTTTTTTTGACACCGCATGGTGAGTTTGCCTATACCCATCATTAAATTCAATATATATGAATAAAAAAAAAATAAAATAAATAAATATCCTTATAAAACATATGTAATTAAAGATATGTACTTTTTGTTTGTTAATCTTAAGGTCCTGAAGAAGGAGCCGTTTTGGCCCTGAAACGTTGGCTTATCGCGGAATGAATTAAACCAAATAAATTGCCTGAATATCAGTTTCGGATTTATTTATTCATCTTTCTCAATGAAATATAGGCTTTAAACCTGTTTTTTTTTTCAGTAATTATTTAGATATAACCGTGTAATTTACTTGGCTGTATTTACTTGCCAATTCTTCGAAAAGAATTTGTGCCTATCGGAATTTGGAAGCTTCTGAGATGCGTTAAAAGTTGACACTACTGCAACTTCTTTTGTAAACTTTTATTGTACTAAAAATTCTTTAGTTTTGTAAACCTTTTTGTATTAAAACTAATTTAGTTAATAAACCTTATGGTTCCCCAACCGGGAGACGTTCAACACGCTGATTCCTCGAGGGTCACCCACTCAAGGTTTTGACGGATCCTTTTTTTTTAAATTATTAAGTAAAGGACTAACTACTTCCGGTTGTCATAATTATTTTAAAAAGTTGATACAGATCTATTGTAGAATTTTAGTTAAGGAAGATTTTTTGGGTATTTCACACAAAAAATCTTTTTTTTCCAACTCAGGGAGGGCGAATTTTTGACGATTTTAATACTTTCCCTACATCTTGTATATAAGAGAGAAAAAAACAACTTTTGACAAAACTCATAAGTTTTCTTTGGAATAATTTCTATATTTTTTTCTTTTTTTTACCAGAGTCTCAAAGAATGCAGACAGTGGCGTTTTTCCTAGACCGGGTGTGCGTCAAAAAATACACCTTTCCGGCTCAAGGTTCACGTCCGGAATTGACCGTTGAGCCTGGACAACATCTCATAATTCCTGTTTACAGTTTCCATCATGATCCTGAACATTTTCCGGATCCAATGAAATTTGATCCCGAACGATTTTCATCTGAGAATAAACACAAAATCAGTCAGTACACATTCATGCCATTTGGCGTTGGACCACGAAATTGTATTGGTAAGTGGAATTACATTTACCGGGAGAGGCGGATATTCCAATGCAAATTAAAATCAAATCAAATCTTTTATATAATTTGTGTAATTTTAAAACATTTAAAGATTTTTTTTTATCTTTTCAAGGCTTTAAGGATGTTTGGGAGGTCAGTGGCGTAGCGAGAGGGGGGGCAAGGGGGGTCATCATGCCCCGGGCGCTACTCACAAAGGGGCGCCAAACAAATTCGCAAAACAAAAAATAATTTTGATGTCCGGGAAAAAAATTTGCGCGTGACGGAAAAATTTAATTCCGCAAAAAAAATAAAATTTTTCCGCAGGAAGGGGAAAAAATTCAGCAAAACGTAGCCTCCCTAAAAAAAGGTAAAATGATTTTAACAGCAGGGCAAAAAATTTTCCGCAGGCAAGAAAATTTTTGAGTTCGGGCCCCCCCCCAAAATAATTTCTATATACGCCCCTGTATAATGTTATGGTTTTCGAATGCGGGGGGGGAAGGTTATTGTGCCCCGGGCGCGAGTTAAACTCACTACGCCACTGATTAAGAATCTACTTTTGTTATCATTAGTAAAATAATTAGATTTTCTGTTTAACTTCCAGTTCAATTGAGATTGTCACAGATGTAACAACCTTTGTAATCTTAGCTGAATTGTACCTGAAGAAGGTCACAGAATGACTGGCCGAAACGTTGTAATTTTTACAAATAAACCACAGTTAAACCGAAAATCTAATTCTTTTATTAATGATAACAACTGTGAAAGCCTAAACTCCAAAACTACTTTTGTTATTTTTAAAAATATATTTTCCACAAATCAATTATAATAAAAATAAAAATTATCCAGCAATATTTTTGTTTTGCGGACCATTTGGCGCCCCTTTGTGAGTAGCGCCCGGGGCATGATGACCCCCCTTGCCCCCCTCCCCTCTCGCTACGCCCCTAGCTACTATCTATCTATTAAACACAACACAAGGCATGTGATACATCGTTTCTGGATAAATTTTCACCTAGAATAAGAATTTGCATACGAAATTTTAATATCTCTAATAGTTTTCGATTAATTGATACAAATTCTAAAAATATAAGATTTTTAATTTAACCACTTCTTAAACATATGACACGGGGAAAATATGGGGGATTTGATGAGGATTAAGAATCTACTTTTGTTATTTTTGTATCTCAATTATTTTTCGAGTTATACTCAAAAAACGATACAAAATTTGAGAAGGCTTAATATCATTAAACATAAAAGGTAGAAGATATTTAAGATATCGAATAAATTCTGTATTTAATGCAGATAACGAATCAATAAACACCAATTTTATATCTTTTTTAGTTTTTAGCAAATTTACGAAAATTCAAGCAAACATAGATGTGACTCTCTCTTATTAAATAGAGCAAACTAGTAATTGACATAAATGTATAAGATTCAGGATTTAGTGCTGATTCTAATGCACTATTCACTATTTATATATGTTGAATAGTTTTTTTATTATTTTGAAAAGAAAAAAATTCATCTGTCAAAATTAATTAAAATCGATTTTTTATTATTTTTAGGACATTCCTTGGCCAAAAATGGATTGTTTTAGTTAGAATATTTTATATTTTAATTTATTCAATCGATATCAAGCCCTAAATGTGTTTATTTAATTAAAAAACAATAAATTAAAAAATATTGGCGGGAGTTGACATTCCAAGTCGTGAGTGTCATCAACAAACCCTCATTTTATGTGGGCGTAGCTAAATAGAAAAATTCCTATGGCTTTATAATTAATTCAAGAGACCAGTTTTGCATTTTGCCTCAAATCCGTGAATAAATAAGAGAGATTTAGCGATTTTTTGAAAAGCGATCTCGCGCGAGACGAAAGGCTTAGACAAGAGTTACGCAAGTCTCCCTGGCTGGTCTCTGGGCGCCGATCGAATTGGAAAAAAAATTTGATGCTCTTCCATTAGTTGAAATAATTGTCAAATTGATTGATTTCATCTGTTTATACTCAAATTTTATAAAATTTAATTCTAAAAATGGCTATAAAATCTTATAATGTTGCTAAATTAAGGGATCTTAAAATTTTTACTTTCCCTTACCTCATATATATACATGTACTTTTTCAGTTTTTTTCGATTTTCTCAAAATTCGCTCAAACGATTTTGATTAAAATTCAAAAATCATTTATTTTTTAGATGCTCTTTAAAATGTATATTTTCATTTTGCCCTCAGAATTGTTTGAAGCAGACTTTACTCTTGTACTTCATTGGAAAGATAGGAGAAATGGTTGCTATGGTAACAAAATATAAATATTTTTCCATACTTATAAATTTTACATCTGGAAAATCGAATGTGCCGTACTGTCGGAAACTAAATACATGTCGACAAAAAAAAATCTGCTGGGCTTGTCACACCAGATTTTGTATACATGTTGTGGGTTGTTTATAAACAACGAGCTAGTAAAATAAAATTAACAAGTCTCAAAAATTGAAAGCTGAATTTTACATAAAAAGAGGACATAAAATTTCATCCAATTCTGATATGATATGAAATGAAATTTTTTTTTTTAGAGCGAGCCCTTTGAGAAAAATTGGCTCTGCATGGAAATTTCATATACACGTAGGCAAAAATTCAGTGAATATAGATCAATGATCCTTTTTACTCTCATCTGATTGGCTAATCGGATGGTGAGATAAAATGAAAAAATAAATGTTTAAATATTAAATTTTAGCTTCATCTAAGTAATCTCTAGGAAATTCTAAACTCATTACAAAAAATCCGATGCAAATTGAAGAAGCGGTTTGCGAGTTAGAGACATTTGAAGATTCAATATTTTATTTCTTTTCTATGTTAATTTATTAGACGTCTTAATTCGAGCAAAGGAGGGGGAGGGCGGAGCCTGTCTGCTGCCTCCCCCTCCCCTCCTCCCTGATTATTGCTCTTGACCAAGGCGCGCGCGCCCTCCCCCTTTTCTAAGAAAATAAAATAATAAATTAAAATTATATCTTCGGACAGATTAAAAAGAATTTTAAAGACTCGTAGAAAAAAAAATTTATTATGATGGTCACACAAATTTCTCTCAACTTTGGCTGTGCTTGTCACACCAGATTTTTTTTGATTTTTTTTAAACAAGGGACTCGCTCTAAAAAAAAAAAAAAAAATTCATTTCATATCATATCAGAATTGGATGAAATTTTATGTCCTCTTGTGACAATATTCTAGTCCTTGTTGTTTTTATCAATTCAGCTTTCAATTTTTGAGACTTGTTAATTTTATTTTACCAAATCGTTGTTTATACACAACCCACAACATGTATAAAAAAAATTTCTAAGATCCCTTAATTTAGCAACATTATAAGATTTTATAGCCATTTTTAGAATTAAATTTTATAAAAATTTGAGTATAAACAGATGAAATCAATCAATTTGACAATTATTTCAACTAATGGAAGAGCATCAAATTTTTTTTCCAATTCGATCGGCGCCCAGAGACGAGCCAGGGAGACTTGCGTGACTCTTGTCTAAGCCTTTCGTCTCGCGCGAGATCGCTTTTCAAAAAATCGCTAAATCTCTCTTATTTATTCACGGATTTGAGGCAAAATGCAAAACTGGTCTCTTGAATTAATTATAAAGCCATAGGAATTTTTCTATTTAGCTACGCCCACATAAAATGAGGGTTTGTTGATGACACTCACGACTTGGAATGTCAACTCCCGCCAATATTTTTTAATTTATTGTTTTTTAATTAAATAAACACATTTAGGGCTTGATATCGATTGAATAAATTAAAATATAAAATATTCTAACTAAAACAATCCATTTTCGGCCAAGGAATGTCCTAAAAATAATAAAAAATCGATTTTAATTAATTTTGACAGATGAATTTTTTTCTTTTCAAAATAATAAAAAAACTATTCAACATATATAAAGAGTGAATAGTGCATTAGAATCAGCACTAAATCCTGAATCTTATAAATTTATGTCAATTACTAGTTTGCTCTATTTAATAAGAGAGAGTCACATCTATGTTTGCTTGAATTTTCGTAAATTTGCTAAAAAAACTAAAAAAGATATAAAATTGGTGTTTATTGATTCGTTATCTGCATTAAATACAGAATTTATTCGATATCTTAAATGTCTTCTACCTTTTATGTTTAATGATATTAAGCCTTCTCAAATTTTGTATCGTTTTTTGAGTATAACTCGAAAAATAATTGAGATACAAAAATAACAAAAGTAGATTCTTAATCCTCATCAAATCCCCCATATTTTCCCCGTGTCATATGTTTAAGAAGTGGTTAAATTAAAAATCTTATATTTTTAGAATTTGTATCAATTAATCGAAAACTATTAGAGATATTAAAATTTCGTACGCAAATTCTTATTCTACGTGAAAATTTATCCAGAAACGATGTATCACATGTCTTGTGTTGTGTTTAATAGATAGATAGTAGCTAGGGGCGTAGCGAGAGGGGAGGGGGCAAGGGGGGTCATCATGCCCCGGGCGCTACTCACAAAGGGGCGCCAAATGGTCCGCAAAACAAAATATTAATTATAAAAACGTCTCGTCCGCCATTTTAACTTGATATTCAAAATGTCGGCAAATTAAGTATAAAATTCTTTCTTTCTACATTAAATATGACATTTGAATAAAATAAAAATATAATTAGATGACATTCTTAAAAGGGGGGGTTAAACAATTTTGAAAAGGTATTTAAAACAAATAAATCGATGAGGTTACAATCGGCAGCCATTTTGTTAAAAAGAAAAATAATTCTATTTTTTTTTAGCTAATCGGTTTGCAAAAATGGAAATGAAATTAGCTACATATTATATTTTGAAAAAATTTAATGTGGTATTTACAAATGAAACAAAACATCCAATGGAATTTAAAACTTCTGGACTTGCACTTACATCGAAAAATGGATTTCATTTAGGATTTAAATATCGAAAAATAATAATAATAAGATATCTACGCCACCTGGATTGTGTGTATGACGTCACGATCATTGTTCGTTTTTTTATTCTATTATTGACTTAAATAAATGTAAATATGATTTTACACGCTTTTTTTAATTATATTTAGAATTAAGACTTATTAATTTGAAGGTGTATAAAGGGCATTAAATAAAATTTTATTGTTTTTTTTTTTTTTTTAATACAGGTTCACACGCTGTTTTTTCTCTTATTTTCCATATTTTGAAAAAATGGCGGCGACTTTTAGAACTAAATAAAATATTAATATAAGTAGAATAAAATACATGATTTATAATTCGTACTCATTCTTAGACAAACGACAACCCGTTGAGCAATCTAATGCTTGATAATATAATTATATTTAGTTTAATTGTTATTCATATGTCGGGTTCATGGGCGTAACTAGGGGGTGCCCCCAGAAAGCTCCCTGCCCCAAGAAAAATTGAGAAAATATGGGGCTTTCCAGGCCCACCGGAGGATAGCTGGTCCCATGCCCCCCCCCCCCAGCCAAATTCTCTAGTTACGCCCATGGTGGTCTTCAAACAATTTTGAAAGCAAAATGAGAACAGCATCAAAAAAATAATTGATTTTTGAATTTTAAGAGAAAGTAAAAATTAATATGTCAAAATAAATTTGGAAAATCGATTTTTAATCATTTTCAGAACGTTTTGAGACTGAAATTTCATTGTTTTTGCTTGAATATTTTATATACTAAGTTATTCAATCAATATCAAGGCCTAAATGTGTTTATTTAATTAAAAAACAATAAATTAGGATAATTAGAGGCAGTTAAAATTTCAAGATGTAGAAGGCAATTAATAAACCCCCATTTTATGTGGTCGTAGTTAAATAAAAAAAATGTCTATAGCTTTATAATTGATTGAAAAGACCAGTTTTGCATTTTGCCACAAATCCAACGAAAAATAAGAGAGATATAGCAATTTTTTGAAAAGCGAATGTGCGCGTGAAGAAAAGCCTAGACGAGAGTGAAGCGAGGCTCCCTGGCTGCACTCTGGGCGCAGATCGAATTAGAAAAAACAAATTGATGCTCTCCCAGCATTTGAAATTATTGACAAATTGATTGATTTCATCTTTTTATGCTTTTATAAAATTTTATTCGGAACTTTTTTTTAACTATAAGAATAAAAGAATGCATATTTATCTATAAAGAATTCAATCCTTTGAGAAAAAATAAAATTTCAAAATATTTTGTCTTCAATCCAAAGAGATGCTTATTTCTCATAAATATATTAAATAATAAAATCCATCCCTTTAGACCTTTAGTTCAGTGCTTGTTAAACTTTTTGAGTCGCGGCCCCGTTGGGAACCCTCACGGCCCCCTCTATTTTTTTTTTTTTTACATTCTCTTGCCTAAGTGTGTTCAATTTTAAGCATGAAGGAATTGAGCTAGGAGGGTGAAATTTTATATTTAAGTTAGACACCCCCCTGAGGCGTGGAAATAAGCTTTTAATCAAAATCAGCCAAAGAGTACTAGTACTTTACTGATGTAGTTTTTCAGTTTTTTTCGATTTTGTCAAAATTCGCTCTAGCGATTTTTTTTTTTTTTTTAATTAATAAATCAATTATTTTTTAGATGCTCTTTAAAATGTATATTCTCATTTTGCCGTTGAAATCTTCTGAAGACCACTTTACTCTTGTTCTTCATAGGAAAGATAGGTGAAATGGTTGCCATGGTAACAGAATGTAAATCTTTTACTTTTTAGATTAAAATTCATATAAATCAATTATTATTTAGATGCCCTTTTAAAAAGTACATCAGTAATATTTTGTGAAAATTGTTTGAAGTACTCAAATCATTATTTTACACTAACTACCCTACAGTACAATACAAGATCGAAATATCGCTTGTGTTCAAATAAATATAACGACCCTGTGATGATGAAGAATTGAAAGATTTTACATCTAACTAAATATATAACTATCATTTATTTGGCAATATTCTCTGACTGCTTAATTAATTTTCTTTTTCTCGTTCAATTTTTATAATTCTTCCAAATGTCCAAAAAAAAAAATTTTGACTTAAAAGCTATTAAATTATTATTTTTAAAAAGAGAAATAATATTTCTTAGAAGCGAGGGGGGAGGGCGCCTGGCGACAATCAGAGCGGAGGGGTGGGGGAGCCTGCAACTCGCCACCCTCCCCTCCTTTGGTCAATTTAAGAGCCCGGAAATAATTACATTGGGAATGAATAAAACCCTGAAACTTCAAATGTCTATAACTCGGAAACGGCGCATCCAATTCGCATCGGATTTTTTGTAATGAGTTTAGAATTTCCTAGAGAATATTCACATGCAACTAAAATTGAATAATTAAAAATATATTTTTTTCTTTAATCTAACCATCCGTTCAACCAATCAAATGATAGTAAAAAGGATCATCGTTCTATATTCTCTGAAATTTTCCCTTTTATCTGTATATAAAATTTTCAAACAGTTTTTTTAACTTTGCCCATCAACCGTAGGTTGGACAGGTAAAGTTAATGTAATCGTAAAAAAAAATCGAAATTTTTCTGAAGCTGCCAAAATGCGTTTTGAGGTCCGCTGAATCCATTTAAGAAGTTTTTGGAATGATGTCTGTGTGTGTGTGTCTATGTGTATTGCTGTGGTAATTTTTTTCGTCAACGAAATCTCAAAAACTATTCATTCAATTGTTTTGAAATTTTGCACACATAAACTAGGGGTAGAGGCCAAGAACTGAAAAGCTTTTGGTAAACATCGGACCATCAGGGGGGCTCTAGGGGGGGGGACAAATAATTTTTCTTACATAACCTATAATTTTTTTTATATATTCAGAAACTAGACTTCCTCCCGAGTAAAATGATATATAATATGTATAACATCGGACCATCAGGGGGGGGCTCTAGGGGGGGGACAAATATTTTTTTCTTGAATAGTGGGTGGGCAAAGTTGTGCGCTCGGCTTAGTCCGACCCTTTAATTTTTTTTTGATACGAGATGTTTGATTACTTTTTATACATAGAAGAGAGGTTATAATTTCAAAGATATTCCAAGATTCTCTTGAAGTATTCGATAATATTAAAAATAAAAATACCATTGAACCCTGTTAATTTCTTAATTAAATATAAAATATAAAAGAAAACATTTTATTTTTAATTTCTTTATTATATATAAAAACTAATTAACAATAATGAATACAAATTATAACAATTATTGTATTATTTTTAATTCCTTAATTGGCTCACAGATGGCAGTGGGGGTCCCATTTCCAGAAAGTCAAATAAAACATTGATGTAAATAAATATGAGTTCCTTTCCAGTTTAAAAAAAAAGTAATGGCTGAATCAGCATTATATAAGAATAGAGTGTTTATTTAAACAAAAATAGTGTTATTTATTTATACAATTAGTACTAATTCAAAATTTAAATAAAGACTTTTTTCCATCTAAATTATTTTTAAATATTCGTTATCTTGAATGAGCTGGACTTAAAACTTCAATACTGCAATACCTTAACGAAATTTTTCTTTTTCTCCTCCACCTCCTCCATGTGACCGAATCTTTTAATGGTATGGTGGCCTTGGATGCACTTATTATGCAATAGAGGGACTCTCCTCTCTCAATGACTGGTTTCCTGAAGGCCTGTTCCTCTTTTATGGCCCCAATCTGACAAAAACAACTCTCAATTTTATTCAATATTTATCCTTGCTTCTTTTATTTCTAAATTTTAAATAACTACGCCATATTTTCTTCTTTTTAAATTTCAATAACGTTTTTTGTCTTCCTTATTTATAACAATTTTGGAGTCAGAAAAGTTTTTTATTCTTGGTGCATGCTAATTTCAGAAATAAATAGCTAAATCGTTTCACTTTAAATATCGCGTAACGTTACAACGGACCGCACTTTAAATAAAAATGCTTTTACTATTATAAAATTGTATTATTTATTTGTTTACATTATAGAAAATAATTTAACAATGAATAACCTCTTCTAATTAATATTGTTTGATTTTATTCCACATAGATATATCAATGAAGGGATTCATCATTATTACTTTCTCTTACCTATGTATATATGTAATATATATATAGAGAGAAAGTATTGGATTCATGTCAAAAATTCGATGTCGAGATTTTGATGGATCTTCACGTTTTGAGGTCCCCTGAATCCAAAAAAGTGGTTTTCGCGACATGGTCTGTCTGTGGGTGGGTGGGTGGGTGGGTGGGTGGGTGTGTGTGTGTGTGGGTGTGTGTTCAATTTTAAGCATGAAGGAATTGAGCTAGGAGGTTGAAATTTTATATTTAAGTTAAACACCCCCCGGGACCGGAAAAATAAGCTTTTAATCAAAATCGGCCAAAGAGTACTAGTACTTTACTGATGTACTTTTTCAGTTTTTTTCGATTTTCTCAAAATTTGCTCCAACGATTTTTTTTAAAATTCAAAAATCAATTATTTTTTAGATGCTCTTTAAAATGTATATTCTCATTTTGCAATTGAAATCTTCTGAAGACCACTTTACTCTTGTATTTCATAGGGAAGATAGGAGAAATGGTTGCCATGGTAACAAAATTTAAATATTTTTCCATACTTATAAATTTTACATCTGAATTCAAATGTTCCGTACTGTCGGGAACTAAATATATGTCGACACAAAAAATCTGGTGTGACAAGCACAGAACACAACTTTCGATTACCGAAGGTAATCGAAAGTTGTGTGCTGTGCGCCAGCCACACCAGATTTTTATAAATAAAATTACATATAAAACAGATAAGAGGTAATTTTTTTCTTTAAATTTTGATATGTATTAAGAGATATTTTGATTATTTACTTCATTATCTGAGAATTTGAGATTATAAACGACTTTGAGCTTATTTATTCCAAGATCCTCTTGAAAAATTCAATAGATAATGTGCATTTGAATATTAAAAAAAAAAAAAAAAAAAAAAAACACCAATACATTAAAAAAAATAAAATTATAGAGCTGCAGAATGAAGACTTAATTATATTTTATAAATTAAATTTCAAAGGATA
Organism: Euborellia annulipes; assembly: GCA_023213315.1. Classification (NCBI taxonomy): domain Eukaryota; kingdom Metazoa; phylum Arthropoda; class Insecta; order Dermaptera; family Anisolabididae; genus Euborellia; species Euborellia annulipes. Next base: position 29,521 of record JAKCPI010027598.1, read on the forward strand.
TAAATAAAAGAAATATTATTGTATTAAAATGAATTAAAATATTAAATTTCTTATTATATAGAGATTAAACTATTTTATTAAAAAAAAAAAAAAATTTGTATTTGTTTACATTCTAGAAGAAAATAAGTTAACAATGAATAACCTAATCTAATTAAGATTGTTTGAATTTAAAACCGAAAACTTTCCAATTTTATTAATTACTATCGAAGATGATATTTTTTTTTTTTTCAAAGGAAGAAATCGGCATCTAGTGAACTAAAAGAGCTTTAATACTACATTTAAAATTTAATAAAAAGGAAGAAAACAAAGATGGAACAAACAAATACAACAAACAATTTGATTAAATTTAAATATGTAACGAATCATTTCATAGAAAAATGGACTAGCTGAAGGAGTAGCTTGTGGCCAAACACAATAATTCCGGAATTAAAACTAAAAAACACTCAAGTGTTGTTCACAACAGGATTTGTTTATAATATAGCGTGAATAATAAATTCTCCTTCTTTTCGAATGTCTGTCTCTCCCTCTTTCCATACGTCATTTGTGTTTCAACTTGCCAGTTCAGATATGCGGTGAGACAGACAGACAGACACCTTGAAGCACTTTGCATGCCAACATGTTGTTTTTAGTAATAGTTGTGTTAATATGCATTTTATTGTATTATCTTGCCACCAAGAATCATGATTTCTTTAAGAGAAAAGGATTACCGTATGAGAAACCGATGCCCCTTTTGGGCAATCAATGGCTACTCATTTTTGGGAAGCTCAATCAATTCGAATATTATCAAAGGTGAGTGTTGAGATTATTTTTACTTGCTTATGTTGATAATTACCAATGGGCTTATTTTATTTATTTTTATCAGCTACGCAATTTGTTGTCATTTTAATTAGCAGTAGACCTACGCATACGGTCGATTTTAAATCGTCAATTTTTACCCAACTAAACTGTTTAGTTGTGTAGTATGCGCACATGGGATCGATATCGACTCAACTTTTTAATTCCATTATTGTCCAAAAACCAAAACGGTGGTACTGGGTCCATCCAATATATAGTGATAGACTAAGAAAAGGAGCTTTCCACAGGCTCCATAAAAAATTCTTACAACATCCCGAAAAGTTTTTTAATTAATGAGAATGAATGAATAAGTGTAAATAATAATCTAATATTATTCGTGAATTTATACTCTATTTTATTTATGATTTTTAAATTGAAATTTTGCAATTTATAATTTTTTTTTTTTTTAATTGGCCAACTAAACTGTCGATCGTGTACGCGCTTCAATAGACAGCAATGACATTATAAGAGTTGAGCGATAGTTGGTCGATTTTTTAATCAAAAATGCAGATCGATCGCATTTGATTTAAAAAATCGAGTTGATCCGCAATTGTGTTGTGTGCGCACCTTCATTGAACTTAATGCATATATATTTTTTTTTTATTAGAGGAAAGTACCCAAATTCGGACCCCCATTTTGTTTTTATAGTATAAAGTATATAAATTATTGAAAAAACCTGTTTTAAAGATATGTAATATTTACTTTACTATGTGATGTACTATTGGTAATTTATTTATGGCAAATATATATGTATAAATTACAGGGTTAACAATTTTTTAAAAAACTTACACTTTGGTGATTTTCAAAAAGGTTGCCTAAACTGGACCCCTGGGTAAAATGACCAAAAACTTAATTTACTGAACTAGGAAAGGGAATAAATCTGAAAACAATTATAGAACGGTTTGACAAAAAATATATTTTTTTATTTTAACATTTTTTAATGTAAAAATTGAAAATGTGATTGAAAAAAAAAAATAAAAATAAATGTGAAAATTGAAAAAAAGGAATGTTGAAAATGTGAAAAGTCAAGGTAAATACTTCAACATTGGGTTTTATAAGGGGTAGAAGTTTACATAAAAGTTTTACATAAAACATCACACATTATGTAGGGGGTCCAGTTTAGGCAACTGTTGGGGGTCCGTTTTAGGCTCCTCACTTCTGCATTTTCAAAACGCCATATTTGATAAAAAAACATCACATTGGAAATAATTACATGGTCAAATGATTCCTTCAACATTACCATTTAAGAATATATAAGGGTTGGAAGGCTTACCTGTCACTTATCGCGTCCAATTAAAAAAAAACTGAGCACTCACAAAAACTTTTAATTTTGCCAAAACACGTAATGGCTAACTGTCAAGTAAACAACTAGAGCAGGTGACGTTAGGGCACTTCTACTTTGTGGTGGAATCTTGCACTAGTATTTACACTGTCTTTCGCTAAGTTTCAGCACTAAACAGAGACAATAACCATGGGGGTCCACATTAGGGCAGGGGTCCGTATTTGGGTACTTTCCTCTATTAAAATAAAATGGTAAATTACGTTGATAGTATTCCTTCCTTCTTTTTAGGCCTATTTGAGTTAATTAATATTATATTGTAATTAATTTTTGTTTAAAAGGCCATCTTATAAAGGCTATGGTTTATTAGATATTATTCTCTTTTCAACTATAGATTTATTTATATTCCACACCGCTAAATTCTGAGTTATTGGTGTTTGAGCCTCTTTGAAATTTAATTATTGTTTGTTGTTTATTGATTTTATTTATTTATTTATTTTTTTTTTTAACCTTCAATTTATTTTAATCTTTTAAACTCTAATTTGACATTGAAATTCTATATTTTACATTTTAAAATTATTAATATAACTGGAAATTTTTTCCAATCTTTATTTATTTATTCTAAATTAACATTTTTTTTTTTACTTTCTCTTACCCTATATATGAAATATATATAGAGAGAAAGTATTGCGATCATGTCAAAAATTCGATGAGATTTTGATGGATATACATGTTTTGAGGTCCCCTGAGTCCAAAAAAGTGGGTCCCGCAAATTGGTCTGTGTGGACATTTTTAACCACGAAGGAGGTTGAAATTTTATATCTTAAATCATTACCTTAATTTAAAAAAAGAAGGCCGGGGGCGGGTCTTTGCGTCTAGTATTAACATATATATAGAGGTAAGAGAAAGTAAAAAGTGGTTATCACGACATGGTCTGTTTGTGGGTGTGTGTGTTCAATTTAAAGCATAAAGGAATTGAGCTATGAGGCTGAAATTTTATATTTAAGTTAAACATCCCCCGGGACCGGGAAAATAAGGTTTTAATCAAAATCGGCCAAAGGTAACATGCCATGGTAACAAAATATAAATATTTTCCCATACTTATAAATTTTACATCTTGAATTCTAATATATCGGCGGAAACTAAATATATGTCAACACGAAAAATCTGGTGTGGCAAGCACATAACATAACATTCGATTGCCGAAGGTAAGAGAAAGTTGTGTGTGCTGTGCGACCAGTCACACCAGATTTTGTTGGTTATTTTATTACAAATTATCTTTATGCTTGTGAGAAAAGGAAATATCAAATTATCTTTTTTTTTTTTTTTACTTTTTATTTATATACGTATAAATAAATGTTGTTTTTCAAATAATTTAAAAAAAAAAGAATGTTTAATTTATGATAATGGAATGAATCAGCGGCTTATTTTATATATTTTAACTGATACAATAAATATATATAAATCAATCAAGGTGAGTTCTTTTTTAACACTCACACATACATTCACACAGTCTTTTCGGCAACTCAGGCCATATAAGACTTTTGACCATAACAGTTATTGAATAAATCAGGGCCGGATCTAGGGGGGGGGGGGGGGCAGTGGGTGCCTGTGCCCCGGGCGGCAGATATCAGGGGGCGGCAATTAAAGAAAGATTTACTAAAAAAAAAAAAGGTAAAATGATATGAATTTTGTATAGAAAATTTTAAGGAGAGGGCGGCAAATTAAATTTTCCCCCTCTCGTAGTTCCGGCCCTGATTTGGACATTTTTTTTTGGTTTCGATCCTCCTCTATGTGATCATCATCAAAGCCTAAAAATAACATCCATACATTTCTTTGAATCAACTTGCATTAGAATTACGTACCTCAGCTCCTAAAGATTTCATAATATAACTAACTATTATTATTGGGAAAATTAAATAGCATTACACTCTGTTTCTGCAGAGAGTGCATTTATAGCTCAAAAGCAAATATTGAGGTGCCTGGCTGGTGTTCGTTGCAGGGAGAGTTGTAGGGCTTTGTTTTCGAAGATGATAATTCTCACAGTACCGGCCCTATATATTTTTCACATATGCGTCGCAACCTACAAATACAGGGAAACTTTCGAGACAGGAAACAAAATGCATCGAAAGAGGGAAGACCTGAGGATTGAAAAATCAAGATTGATGGTGGGGGAGAGATCAATAAGAACCAACATTTTTTAATATTTTGCTAAATAATATCAAAAACTCATTGAATGTAAATATGTTTAAAAAATGATTGAAGTCATTTTTACTTGGCAAAACTATAAATGATTTCTTTGTCATTCAAGATTCCAATTACTTGTAAAATGTAAATTGTACTTGCCGGGTTGCAAGAAAGCAGTTCTGTAAATATTTAAAAGTCTGTTAGTAAACATCGCTTTGAGCTTTAAAATTATAGGCTGTTGCTAAAGCAACTTTAAAGGAACCGTTAACTATTCCCTACTGTTAAGATATATAGATAGATGCAAAACGATTGGGCCACCGAAAATGACAGCTTTCTATGTAGTTGGCCAAGTTGACCGCAAGGGCGCATTGTCAAATTGCATAATTTATAATAGTACCAAAATTATAAAAGAAATTAAAATAGTAATTATATTTGTATTCTTTAAATTTTAATTGTTAATATTTTTTTTTTTTTCTCATTCACACTCACACTCACACACACATTCACACAGTCTTTTCGGCAACTGAGGCCATTTAAGACTTTTAGACGATAACCGTTGAAGTAATATATATATTGGGGGGTTCAGGCATTTCTATTTAAGCCATCTGGTATCCAAATGGCTTAAATAAAATCATCGGGCTGCCTGGGTCCGAACCCGCGACGAATTGTTAATATTAGGTTACAAAACAAAAATGTTTAAATATTTAAATATCGTAAAATAAAAATAATAAATACGTTGGTAGATCTGGCTGTCAGATGTTAAATTATAAAGAAACTGGGAATATACTATAACCTCACTTTTTCTCTTCATCGAATGAATATCTATAATAATTAATAATATCGCTTAGTACGTTTCAGAAACTAGAGAAAACTCAATTAAATTAATGTATTTCTATCCTACCTCTCTCGCGTGATAATATAGTCACCAAATTCTTATTTATTTCAATGAAACAAATCAGGTTAGTGGATACTTTATAGTTTAAAGCTCCGAATTTCAACCTTTAGTTTAAATACAGCTTTTACGAACCAATCATCAACAATCATCTTTAAATACGTTCTTGCAACACAAAATTATTTAGCGGAAGGTTTAAACCAACAATAGCACGTTCTTGCAAGCTGGCAACTGTATGTTAAAACCTGACGCTTCAATATACGTATCTATGTATCTTTTGAAGAAAATAAATAATGAATAATAATAATAATGAAGAAATCTTGATCTTGACAAAAAAAAACAACTCCTGTCCCCTTATCGCTTTGTCATATTGATGGTTCTACGAATAAGACTGTTAAGTCTGTCTTAATTCAAGAATTAGAAAAAAAAGTTGAAGAAATGGTCGCAACCACCACAACAGTTGAATTTTTTTTTTTTTTTTTTTTGTAGATACTTTTAAACAGATGCCGCGCAGTTTTGGAGATTTGTCGAAAATAATCTTGTGAATAACTCAGCTATTATTTTTGATCGCTATTTTACACCATCAATAAAAGATTGTGAACATACTCTTCGAGGTACTATTGATAACAAGGATTATAATATTCCTGGGCCACAACAAACACGAGAACGACAGATTTTGCTAAAGAACTAAAAAACATCAAGTTTAAAAAGAAGCACTTGTTAAATTTTTAATAGATCATTGGGCTGATCATGAGATTATCGGTAACAAAACAATATATCTGAATCACGATTTATGTTACGTTTATTCTGTTACCTATAATGAAATTACGCGAAACATTGATTATGATTTATTCTGTCAAGACCATGAAGAAGTAGATACAAAAATCGTATTTTTTTTACTTGCCAAACCAAAAAAAGATGCAACAGTTACAATTATAACTTCAGATGCTGATATTGTTGTAATCATGTTAGCCAATATGGAGCATGTGCAAGGCTCAGTAAAAATATGGTTCGATCTTGGAGTAGGTAATGCACGCAGATATATTGATGTTTCTGCTCTTTTTGGCAAGTTAGGCCTTTTAGCTTCACAAGCATTATCAGCTCTACATGCGTTAATTTATTTTAATCCAGCTTTTTATAGACGGGAAAACCCCCCAATGGATATAATGATGGGTTCTGAAACTTTTGCTAATTTAGGATCGGAAATGTACACAATTGAGGAATTATTTTTGACTATGGAATCTTTTATTTGCCATTTATATGGTCTAAGAAAATAAGCTGATGTTAATCGAGCTAAAATTGAAATTTTTAATAAAACATACAAAGTCACTCATACTACACAACCTTTTAAATTAAATGTCCGTAATTGTAACTTACCACCATGTCAATCAGAGTTATGGCAGCATTTGTTACGAACAAATGTCTGTGGAGAAATGCACACTATCGTGTTCTTAGGGAAATATCACCAACAGACTTCCGGTGGAAAAATGTAGATGGGAAATTAGAGATGGTTTGGTTTACTGGAAATCAGCTACCAGAAGCGTACGAAGATATTGTTGTTACACCTGAGATTTTAGGAAATACTCCGGATTCTGGTTTGTTTTTAACGCTGTGATAATATCATAAAATAAATAGAAGATTGTTAAGATCATAACTATTTGTTGTTCGTTGTTCTGGAGAGACCAGCGCACCTGACCGAGATGAAGTCCCGAAAGATAAGAAGGTGATCCCGTATCTAGGACCCTATGAATAAAGCATAGATATCTAACCGTGCTTGCAAGTCAGTTCCCAGAATTTCTCGAGCTTGTACAGAGACGTGATCTCGCTGGCCTAGATCAAAAATATATCTCGCACAAGAATTTAATGCTCTGTCGCATTCAATACCTGCGCGCAGAAGACGCATCCAAATTGAAAAAGACCAGGTCTCCATATAGGAAGTGGGGAAGCACAACCAGCCTAAGTCGCACCCGCATTGGTGTGAACGCAGCCAACTTATTTAAACTTAAATAAAGACTGATGATTTGAACGAGTCACATAATATTGCATTGTAAGATTCCTGGAATATTCCAGGCTTTATTTTTATATTTGTTTTATGCTCTCTTTATATTTGTTTATATTTTATATTTGTTAATATACGTTCTTTAATGTTAATTAGAACCTTTTTTAAGGTCTAAATCGTCTACCTCATTCATTACACTCAACCGATGCTTAAAAGGCCAAGAAAAATTATTTTTTTATTTTTGCTGTATAGTTGACCCCCGCCATTTTGTTCTACCCAATAAGGGAAACAAAATTTATTTTTTTCAATTTTTTCGCACAATTTTTAATGGTCACTACCAAGAATGGCTGCATCCAGAACATTTCACGTTGGAGATCTCCTTTCTACATTAATTATACGTTCTACTCCAACAGAAGTTTTTTCTCACCCTATTATTCTCTAATTTTCAGATTCTACGATTTAGCCAAACCAACTGGAATTGGAGGAATTTTTGAAACAATCACACCAGGTTACGTGATTGCTGATCCGGAATTACTAAAATGTGTAGCAATTAAAGATTTCGAACATTTTATGAACCACACGGATTTTGATACACCAGAGCATATTATGTCAAAGACCCTAATAGCTCTCAAAGGTTAAATAAAACAAATAAAAAAAAAAATCAAATAAATAATAATTCTCTTTTTTTTGTAGATAATAAATGGAGGGATATTCGAACGACTTTAAGTCCTGCGTTCACTGGAGTCAAAATGCGTATCATGTTTGATTTAGTTGAAAAATGTGTACTGAGATTGGAGAGATATCTTCAGAATGAATATAAAAAGGGAAAAGGTAAATCGAATAGAGGAAAGGGCAGATTCAGATCTTAATTCTTGAATCGGATTATTCTATTACATTTACATTTTATTATTATCTTTATCTTAATTATTCAATTCAGATACAAGGTTGAGTGATACAGATGCTAGAAAGTTTCAGTTCTTGATACATGATGTACTTGAATCCCTTCTGCCCTCGGACAGATATTATGGCACAGTTCCATAGACTTAATATTGCTGTTCTTGCTTGTAAGATATATTTTCAATATAGATTAATATCAAACTAATATCAAATGATACTGAAAAAGGGTTTCTTCGCTGCCACCATTGTGTTTTATTATTGGCTATGAAGAACTGGGATGTTTCTTGGTTATAGAAATAACTGATTAAAACTTTTAATTGGTTTGCTATAAATGAAGATATTGTATAAAATATAATGGGTATAAAGTGGATTTACTGAAGAAAGACAATCCCCTACTAAAAAACTACCTTAGATTTCTTAGCCACGAAATGCGCTGACGTCCTGAACCTCGTTTTCCAACATCTTCCCCTGCATTGCCATTTTGTATTTAGTTGGATTCCTCATGACAGTATAGAACAATGACACGAACACCAATTTCAAGGCTTGCAGAAAGGATTTTATTTCTCCAAGGTTTTTGTATCTAATTTCCCAGTCTTATCAGATTGACTTGTGATTTCCTCCCATCAAGACCTGAGTCAGATAGTATCAGTTATACAGTAAATTCGCATTTCATTCTTCAGTCAGCTTGTCTCATTGTTTCAATGAACATGTTTTCAATATCATTCGATATTAGTTTTAGTGATATTAATCTATATTGAATAATGTTTCAACTAGAGCCTTGGGTATTTCAATTTGAAATGTGGTGTAATTTGAAAATTACCACTATTATTTTCATTTCTTTTATCATAAAGAGAGTGTTGAAATATTCCCCTAATTTTTTTTGGTTATTTTTTTTATCTAAAAAAAAATAATTCTCTTTTAAATCACGGAATATTAAATCCAACAAGTCTTTTAAATTTCAATTAATTAATCTTTTTGTTTTCTTTCAACATCCCGAATATAAAACCATTTAAACTAAATCTTTTAACTAAATTTTTTTAACTTAACATAGGGGAACTATAATAACCCATCATACCTCAAATATACAGCATCCATTCTAAGGGAGTAATCGACCCTTAATGGACCCAAGCGAAGCAGATACATAAAGTCCTAAGCTAATTGAGGGAACCCACCCCCTCCCTCTAATTAATTCAGGCGTGAGTCGAACTAGGGACCCTTTCCCCAACCCTAGGAAAATCCACTATAGAAATATATTTTACTAAGGAATACTGAAGTTCTAGAAATTTTAAAAATGTAGGATTCTGAAATATCTTTTTTGGAGTGATTAAAGGTGAATGAATTGATTGATAGTGAAGAATAATATGTTCGGGTGTGGAAAGAACAGCTTCATACTGTATATTCTATTACCAGTTCATTTATTTTGAATTATAAAACCGTTGTAAAATGTATTTATCAAGATAAATGAAGATATACTCCCATAGATGCTAAATTTGATATAAATGACTGTTTCAGTTCGATGAAAGTTTATGAAAGCATCTAACAATATACCACAACTTATATGTAAACACCCAGGAAAAATCTATGCAAATAACATAAGGCTGAAATTTTTTTCAAGGCTGAAGTAAATAAAATATGCCGAAAATTTTCGAAAGATTCCTGGCTCCATTTCCTTTCATCATAAGATGGATAATTTTAAAGGCAGTTGTCAATCAGTTTACAAGTTTTCAATAATTATAAAATTTTATTTTTGTTACAAATCTAGGTGAAGTTGTCAAGAAGGAATTGAAAGATCTATTTGGCCGATTTACTAATGACGCTATCGCAACGACAGCATTTGGAATCGAAGTGGATGCAATCAATGATGGTGAAAACGAATTCTATCTGAATGGTCAGGATTTGGTTGACTTCTCATCAGGGCTTAGATGGTTGAAATTGCCTTTAATATTCTTAGCACCAAGTCTTTTAAAGGTAATTATAAATTTAGAAATTGCAATATTTAGATTATTTCCTTTTTTTTTTTATGTTTTTAGATTATTTTCGGTGAGGGATTTTTTGCTAAAAAACCTGTAAATTTCTTCCAAGAAATTTTTGAGGAGAATATTAAGACAAGAAGAGAAAAAGGAATTGTACGTCCTGATATGATTCATTTGATGATAGAAGCTACAAAAGAAGAGAGAGAAAAAAGAAAGCATGAGACCCAACGTGAGTGACTCTTTCTGATACCTCATAAATTGAGTAAACTAAGCCGTTAAGAAAAGTAATCAACAGATAATCCTTTTCCAAAAGCTTTAAGCGATTGATTTCATTTAATTATACAGATATAAAGTAACATTAGACGCAGGCATTGCTTCTCATAGCCAGTACAAAATGTTATTAATACCTCTTTTTTCTTCCATTTTAGTGACGGATGAAATGATGCTTGCACAAGCGCTGATTTTCTTTTTTGCTGGTTTTGATACTGTCTCTCAAACATTAACATTTGCTCTGCATCATTTGGCTGAATTTCCTGATATTCAAGAGAAAGTACATGAAGAAATAAAGCAAACGCTAGAAGAGAACAATGGGAAAATCAATTATGATGTTTTAATGAAAATGAAATATTTAGAAATGTTCCTAAGTGGTAAGTGGCACAAGTTCTTGTTCATTTGGAAATAAAAGGAATGATATTTACGTGTTTTATTTTTTTAGAATCTCAAAGAATCCTTCCTGTATTCACGTTTACCGAACGAGTGTGCACTAAAAAGTACACAATCCCAGCGGCGGAAAATCGTCCCGAAGTGACAATTGAACCTGGAGAGTTGATTGTGTTCTCAGCACACTCTTTCCATCATGATCCAGATTATTTCCCAGACCCGATGAGATTTGATCCTGAAAGATTTAGTGATGAGAATAAATCCAGTATCAATCCATATGCCTATCTGCCTTTTGGAATTGGACCGCGTGTCTGTATTGGTAGGTATCTTCAAATTTTTGACAACATTGTTCCTCTATGGCATCCCATACCTTTTAGCCAAGAGTGTAAATAGAATCTCGGGTGCATAAGATATAGTCATTTTCGCTCTTGTGTGCGGCGTTTGGAGACAAATGAGTCCATCTTCTTCCTAAGGGTTTCTGGAAGAAGGAGTTGCATAGAAACAGGCGATTTACTTAGGAAATGTTGCTAGCCTATCACCTGCTTCGTTTCTTTTCTCTGTTGAATGTGGACCAATGAACCTCTTTAATTTTTCTCTTTTTCCTACTCAAGAGTTAAAAGTCACCGATGATGTGGGGGGGGGTGTAGAACTACTTAGTTTTTCTGATTAGGTCTAAAAGTTGATTATAAAATTCTTCGTGTTCTTTGTCATCCTTGTGTGCATAAATCTGAATGGTGACTGATCTTTTTGGAGAATGTGATAGTTCTAGAGTTATAAATCTATGGTTGATATACATTGCCTGCACCCCACTGCGAGAAGGTGCCAGGGGACTTGGGGGGGCTATGCAGAAAATAATTTGGTTAATTTCTTTTTTTTTCAGGTAACCGATTTGCCAAAATGGAATTAAAACTAGTCCTCTTTCATCTCATCAAGAGTTTCGAAATAATTTTTGTTGAAGAGACAGAACACCCAATAAAATTTTCCCGTAAAGGCACAGGAGTATCGTCAGACAAAGGATTCTGGGTGGGGTTCAAGCCCAGGGCGAATTAAGACTTTAAAGGCAACTTCCTAATCTAAAACTCTTTTACACCTCCAATGGGGACTGTGTGCATCCATAACTGTAACCCAAAAGTGAAGAATATATTTTTTTATATAATAAAAAATTGTATTAAATTTACATATATTATAATTTTTTTATTAACAGTATTTTCAGTGAAATAGAATGAACATAGAATAATGTGAAGAGATCAGAAGTCTCGTTTTAACCTCAAAATTATTTTTCTCATCCTCAAAAGTATTTGAAATTTTTATATCTTAAAATTAAATTTCCATTTTTTTTTTTTTTTTTTTTAAATTATATGGGCGAGGAAAGAAATGGAATTATTGTAATTAGGCAGTAATTTAATGATAACGTACCTTTTCTGTATTTATTTGAAATGGCGATAGAGAAACGTGCATTGGTGACCACTAATAGGTGAAGAGTCTCTTACTGCATCACCTCAGCTACTTGATCATAGGGAGAGGAGTCTCTTCACTGTCAATTGCAAAACTTAAATCCATCATTCCTCCGTTGCTAGAAAAACAATTAATTAAAAATAACAAATTCACAAAATTTGAAACCCCACAAAAATGAAAAAAAAAAATTTCCACCCCGGGGAACACGCTTGATAAGTTTGTTGATGATAAAAACGAGTTAACTGAGCTTAGGTTGGGCATTTCTTTTTCTTCCTTCATGCCCACACTTGACTTCCTTTCGGGGGGCCGGTTTCATTAAAATATCCCATTTTTGAGAGCTATTTCTTATTTTTTTTAGTTTCCAGCGGTCACAATTTTGAAGCTATCGACCTCAATTTTTTTTTTTTAATTAAAGCTATTTAAAATATCTACAACTTATAGAAGCCCTTTTTTTAATTTTGAGAAAAAAAAAAATTTTGATTAATCACATTAAATAAAAGATATTTTTAAAAAATTCGCTCTATATCTTATAGATAATTAAATTAGTAATCATTGTGTTAAAAAATAATTTATTTTTTGTTTTTAATTAGTTAGTTGAAATCTTTCAAATGAAATAGAATAAAACGCTTGTTTCCCAATGGGGAAAACTAACGCCATCTCTTGCCGCCTAGAGTAACCAGATTCTGAATCGGCCAATAACGGTTTTTTGAGATGCGCACCTTAATGAGATTTGTCTTAATAATTTTTTTATTTTTTGAAAATAAAAAAAAAAAAGGTTAATGAAAAGCTGGAGATATTTTAAATATATTTCATTTTAAAAGTTTAAAATTGTTATGGAAGAACAAACTAGCTATTTTTTGAATTTATAAAATGAAATTAGAATAGAGGATTTATTAAAAGGAATAATAATAAAAAAAAGAAATAACAAAAAAATTCCATTTTATTTTTTTAAATACAAAACTTATAAATAAATAACAGTCATTGCAGTTTGTACGAATATATCGAATTTTCACATTTATATAACAATAATCAGAAAAGGATCCCCCCGGGAGGTTTTTTTTTTTTTTAGAAATTTTAAAATAAAAAAAAAACATTCACTTTAATTATTTTAATTTTTATAAATGATGCCTTTATTAAGTTGCAAACTTTACAAAACTTTCCATACACCTCAGTTAGACTATTATATGTGAAAAAAAAATCATTTTTTTTTAACTCAAAGGTAAAGCGTGTTCTTTTTTACTATATCGACCATTTGTTATCTGTCAGATAAGTTTGTTAGTTGAACTAGATGTGAAGCAACACCTTATTGTGTTATTTTTATTTGAATAAAATAAAATTATTTTCTTTATAATTGGAGTTTTATTTTCTTTTTTAAGAATTATTCAATACTGTTTTTTTTTTAATTCATAAGGGATTATTCAGACAGAGAGTTATAATTTTTTTAATGACTTATTAAAAAATTATCGTAATTAATTTTTTTGTTATCAAGCAAAATACAAAAAAACAATCTGTCCCAATAATCTTTAATTTTTTTTTAAATTTAAAAATGATTATTATTAATCACATATTAATTAAGAAATTTTTGAAATAAGCTTAGATGATTTATTTAAAAACCAACTGCCAAATTAGTTCAGCATTCTTGTAATAGATGGCAGGCTAGTCTAACAGCCGATCCTCTAATAGCCTATATTTATATATTTTTATGCTTTTATAAAAGATACATAATATATAATAACATTTATAAAGTAGGCCTATTTATTGTTAAAAGATCAATGTTCGCACGCCTGTGACGTGTTATTTCAGAGGTTAACAAAAATTTACAGATTTTTATTTTATTTATTTTAATATAAATACATGATTTTTTTTTTACAACTATATTATAGCGTTCATACTGCAAACCTAGATTTCCGAAATAAGTCGGAGATGTCAAATGAAAAGAGCCGGAGACATTTTCTATACAAAATTCATATCATTTGACTTTTTATTTTGTATTTTTTATTTAAATACCAATCTCGTTCGGCCTTTTTTTTAATGTACGAATCTCATTCGAACTTTTTTTTTTTTTAGAAATTTTTCTCCAAATTTATAATAAAAAATTAAATTATTATGAAATTTCAAAAAAAAAAAAAAAAAAAAAAAGTAATAATAATAAAAGCCAGAGAGTTGGCAGCACTAGTGTATGGTGTTTGTGATTAGAAAATAAGAAGGTTACAATTTATATATTAATTCATGTATCTATAATATTTTTCAAATAAACTTATTATTTTTCAAGTTTTTATAGAGGCATAATAAAATTTTTGAAAAATTTAACATTTAAATGCTTAGCTGATTTTGATTATAAATTTTTTCAAAATATGATTCATATAATCAAATCACCTCTAAATAAAAACTAAAGTAGATAAATTAAGTTGTACAAAATAAACGAGTGCGAAAGAATAATTTTATATTTGGATCATAATTTCATTTGTTTCATTTTTCTCTTTTTTTTATAGGGTTGAAATGTCTTGATATATGTTATAGTAACAACATATATATTAAAAAAATCATTTTTTTTTATTATTATTATTATTATAATTCACATGTAGATGTAGATCTTCTAACACAAATCTTATGCAAGTTTGTTATTTCAATTCAGAAGACAGAAAGGAGTTGATATCGTCAAAATAATTTTCTTAATTTAATTTTTAAATAACAGTTAACGGATAATACATAATAATATTTAGATTGCATTTTCAAAAAATTAAAATAAATTCTATTAAATGCTCTGGTATATTAATTTAAATTTTCTTTTTCTATACCTTGTAAGGGAAAAATGAATTTAATTTGAATAAATTAAAATTAGTGATTGAAAAAAATAACTTTTTTCTAATATTGTGAAATCAAGCCCCAAGTGTGAGATCATCTATCCCCTTTCCACAAGTGCGTGATGTAATGCAATTCCCCACCCTCGTGATCTCATAGATGATCACAACCACCCCATCCCCCCAAGCATAAGAAAGGAAAACATGTCGTTCTGACCAAATAAGGACACAAGTCTTGGTGACGATCCCTCACCCCCTGGTTACTCATCGGTGATCACATACATTCTCCACTTCTGCCCCTATCGTCGAACGCAGAAGAAGGGAGAATGTGCCCTATATAAGGCGCTGGGTCTGAGGGCCCGAGATCATTCGATCAATCAATCTATCACCATCCACTGTTCAAGGGGGTCTCTCAGTATTAAACTGGCCCTTGTTCAGTATCTCATTTAAAACCTAATTCAGTCATCTTGGATGCTGAAGCCTTGCCCATCTAGCTAGGGGGATCTCTAGGTGAATATGCCTGCCCCTTCTAGATAAACTCCTTCATATCTTAAACCATCCAGCAAAATCCATTCAAAAGTTGACTCCGCACTAAATGGTAAACTCCTAAACATCAAAAGTCTAAAATATTCTGCCAGAACGAGAGGCCAACGGGCACAAAACTCAACATGAAAATTGGATCCTCGCCACTGACACCCCCAAGATCATCGTCAACAGCCCATGGACCAAATAAATTTCATAAAGATAAGCACAAACAAAATTATAATGAAAATTGTTATCTTTTAAAATATTGATTCAAAAGTAACAATAAATAAATAACTTGTAAATAAATGTAACAAATCTTTCAGCAACGCGAAGCACCATATTTTAAATTGAATAAATTAATTTTGTATGTAAATTTCTAAAACTATTATTTACCTTATTCCCAGCCATCAAACTAACCAATAGCACATTACAACCTCATGTTTAAACCACCCAGAAATACGTTAGAATTAGCAACGATTGAAATTCTTCAAACATCCAAAATCAGGTAGATTTCTTTTTTTATGAATTGGTTGGTGGTTGGTTTCGATTACATTGATGTATAAAATTAAATCTATATTTGAACTTTGTTACATTACAGAAAATTGTTTTTTGTCCGAAATATAAATTTTTATTATATTTCAGAGAAGAAAGGCTCAAATGGTCTTTATTTTCTCACCCCTCCACACCTTTGAGAAACCTTTATTTTCACACAAAAAAGGCCGGTTTTCGATGCACAGTCCTGGTATTTATTAATAGATAGAATAGATAGAGCAAATTTAATTTAAAAGCACCCGATAGGCCTTCCTATGTTCGCCGACTAAAAGGGAAGAGGTACCACCCAAAATACTATACTATATACCCACTATTAAACACAGAGGGGGTAATATTATGGTATGGTGGATTCCTTCTCTGGTCAAGGCCTAGGTCCCCTTCAACAAATTAAAGACACAATGACGGGATCGATGTATAGAGATATTCTCAGTGACGTCATGTTGCCATATGCCGAAGAGAACATGCCCTTGCTGTGGCGTTATCAACACGACAATGACCCCAAACACAAATCCCGCATTGTGACCACATGGCTTCAGGAAGCGGGAGTGAAAGTTTTAAACTGGGCATCACAATCTCTAGATCTCAATCCAATTGAGATTCTGTGGGATTTTGTGCATCGGCGGGTATGCGGCACAAACTAAATGGTCAATACTTTAAATAAATTTTTTTTTACTTTCCCATTCAAAATTAGGGATTCATTTTCACAAAAAAACGCTAATATCATACCTGTAGATCTGGTATTACCAGGTCTATGCAGATGAAAGTGCCCTGTGTTTCACTAGCTGAAACACCACATGTTTTAATTTCCGAACCATCTCAAATGACCTTGTCGCTTCATCTGTCATCAACATTCAATTCACACTTTGTTGAGTTTCACACAACAACATAGTTTTTTCTGGTGTTAAAAATGTCGAATTTTGTTCCTGAAAGTGCTCATTTGCGGAAAGCAATAATTTTCTGCTTTCATTTGAAGAAAACAGTTGCAGAATCTCATCGAATGCTTGTAGAAGCTTACGGGGGCCATGCTTTCAGTGAATCGAATTGCAAAAAGTGGTTTCGTAAGTTTCGTGATGGTGATTTTGATGTGAGAAACGAAGAACGTGGGCATGCACCAAAAAAGTTTGAGGACAACGAATTGCAAGCACTTTTGGACGAAGATGATGGTCAAACACAACAGCAGCTCGCAGAACAATTAAATGTTGACCAGTCAACGGTTTCCAGACGTTTAAAAGCCATGGGAAAGATTTATAAGGTCGGTAGATGGGTGCCACATGAACTCACTGAAAGACAACAAGAAAACCGAAAAATTGCTTGCGAATTGCTGCTCGCCAGGCATGAAAGAAAGAGTTTTTTGCATCGAATCATCACTGGCGATGAAAAGTGGATATATTTCAAAAATCCCAAACGCAAAAAATCATGTGTGAGGCCCGGCCAACCTGTTCAATCGACGCCAAGACCGGATCGCTTCGGCCGAAAGACAATGCTCTGTATTTTCTGGGATCAGCGTGGTGTTATCTGGTATGAACTCTTAAAACCAGGTGAAACAGTTACTGGTGCACGCTACCAACAACAATTGACCGATTTGAATCGTGCTGTGCATGCTAAACGTCCCGAATATGCACTTCGTCATGACAAAATAATTTTTCTAGATGACAATGCATCGCCACATCGAACAAGAGACAACCAAAATTTGGTACAGTCGTATAACTGGGAACCGCTACCTCACCAGACCTTGCACCATCCGACTACTACTTGTTTTCATCGATGGGACACGCTCTTAACGATTCGATACGCAAAGTATTGGAAATTTTTCATAGCAGTAGCTGAAACTTCTTTCACGTGAAGAATGTTTGGAAACGCGAGACAGAGACGAGACAGAGAGAGGATGCGTGCTTTCAATGACCGGAAGACCAGTCAGGCGGGGCAACCTGATTACCAAGGAAGGCAGGATGCCTGGTATCAGGAGTCACGGCACGAGGAACCGTTCCGGCCGAAACCGAATAGAGGAGGAGGAAGTATGGGTCGCGGAAATCCGGACCAAGGTAGATTCGCCGGGCGTGGAAAACCAGCTCAGGAAAGGCAGACTGCTGGATTCCCAGCTAGTGGAAGAATGAATAGTGGCAGTTTTAAACCATCAACGAGAGAGACACCGCCAAACGACGACAATGTTTATAATTTCGAGGATATGGCGATGATGATCCCTGACAACACGACCAGCCTGGTAAACGCAGATCACACTGGATTTCAAAGTGGAGGAGTGCTATAGCACAATCAGATCAGTAAATTCTCGGATTGGCCGGGAACTACCACTAAGTGTGTTCCAACATGCCATGTCCGAAGTTTTTTGGGCATTTGTGATAGGCATGGCGTACAAGGACGGTGTTTTAATTTAGTTTTAAGGATAATTCAATCAAGATATTAGGAAAATTAAAAATAATAAAATCAAAAAGAAATTTAGAATAAAATTTGAGTTTATTAAAACCAAATAAGAAAAATAATTTTTTTTTTAAAAACAAAATTAAGTCGTAGTACGAAATTTTGTTTCTTGATAACAGAAAGTCAAAGTCGAAAAAAAAAGCAATTTGAGCGTAGTCAAACTGAACCAAAAGATAAAAGAAATTTGGAATTAATTTTTTTTTTAAATCAAAACAAATGAATAATTTAATATAAAAGTTTTAATTATCAAATAAAGGAATAATAACACAATTATTAATATACAAAAAAAAAGAATTAATAAAGCTCAAATACACAAATAAATTTAAACAAATAAACAAAACGAAGTTAAGAAGAAAAGAGAGAATAGAAATAAAGAGAATATTAAGAAGTTAAGAAGGAAGAAATAAGAGAAAATAAGATAAAGATAAGAGAAGTTAGGAAAATAATTTTTTTTAAAACCAAACACACAGTTATACACAACACAAAGTTTTTTTTTTTTTTAAATAATAAAATTGATAATTAAACGAAAACAGAACCCAAAAGGGAAAATAAGCAAATAATCAAAATAAAATAAATCCAGATAAATAAGAAATAAATCTTTTAAATAAAAGTTTCAGTAAAAATAAATCAAACTTAAAATCAAACAACAATTTTTAATTTAGTAATAAGGAACAAGAAACAAATAATTTTTTTAATAAAACAATTTAATAAAACAAACCAAATCCGAGTATCTCTGATTGAATAATTCTTAATTTTTTTTATAAATAAGGCTTTTCAAACAATATCAAATAATATCAAATAATTACAATTTCAAACAAATTATTTCAATAATAACAAATAACCTGTAAGGGAAAAATATATTTAATTTAAATAATTAAAATCAGTGATTGAAAAAAATAAAAACTTTTCTAATATTGTGAAATCAAGCCCCAAGTGTGAGATCATCTATCCCCTTTCCACAAGTGCATGATGTAATGCAACCCCCCACCCTCATGATCTCATCGATGATCTCAACCTCCCCATTCCTCCAAGATAAAGAAAACATTTCGTTCTGACCAAATAAGGGCACAAGACTTGGTGACGATTCCTCACCCCCTGGTTACTCATCGGTGATGACATACATTCTCCAGTTCTGCCCCTATCGTCCAACGCAGAAGAAGGGAGAATGTGCCCTATATAAGGCGCTGGGTCTGAGGGCCCCAAAGATTCGATCATTATGATTCGAACCCACACAACCATCCACTGTTCAAGGGGGGTCTCTTTTCGGCATTCCGCCGGCCCTTGTTCAGTATCTCACTTATTCCTAATTCAGTCATCTTGGATGCTGAAACCTTGCCCATCTAGCTAGGGGGATCTCTAG
This sequence comes from Euborellia annulipes, assembly GCA_023213315.1. Classification (NCBI taxonomy): domain Eukaryota; kingdom Metazoa; phylum Arthropoda; class Insecta; order Dermaptera; family Anisolabididae; genus Euborellia; species Euborellia annulipes. The sequence continues at coordinate 49,371 of JAKCPI010027598.1, forward strand.
GTGAATATGCCTGCCCCTACTAGATAAACTCCTTCATATCTGAAACCATCCAGCAAAAATCCATTCTAAAGTTGACTCCGCACTAAATGGGTGCAAAATCTCCTAAACATCAAGCAGTACCATATTCTGCCAGAACGAGGGGCCAACGGGCCCAACACTCTTCTTGGATGCTGGACCCTTGCCACTGATAACCCCCCAAGATAATCGTCAGCAGCCATGGACCAAATAATTATCTACAGATAAGCACACTTTTGTAAAAAAAATTGTAATCTTTTAAAAGTAATATTGATTCAAAGGTAAAATTAAATCTTGTCAAATATATTTGTATAAAAAAAAATCTTTCAGCAATGCGAAGCACCCATTATTTAAATTAAAGTAAATTTATATGTAAATTACTAAATTTTATTTACCTTATTCCCAGCCATTTAAAACTAACCAATAGCACATTACAAACCTCTTTAACCAAATACCGAATTTGTCAATTCTCAATCACGTCACATACTACAGAAAAGAACGGGGTAAAAGTCACCATCCTGTTGGTCCCTTTTGCCAAAATCAATTTACTAGAGTATTTTTCAAAATTTAATTTTTTATTATTTTTTTAAATTCAGATTAGCTTCAACTTCTAACATATCCATTGTTGTGCCTGAAAATTTTTGAATAATTATAATTAATAATTTAATATAATTAAAGGAAGTCTGACTATATCAAATAAATGATGACTCGCAGTCTAGACATAAGATATATCAAATAAATGATGACTCGCAGTTTAGACATAAGAAAGATCTAATTCTTTCCCACCGATAATAAAAATAATTATCAGCAATATCATATGGCACCTGGGAAAGAAAAACAAGAGAGACTTCTCACGATATTTGAAACTGCCAAATGGCTAAAGACGAGCACTAGGCAACATGAACTGCCAGGTTGCATATAAACGTCATCAAAATTTATAAAGAGTAAGCATTTACCGTGGGACCTTATGTCCCCACCATCAATCAGGTGCTATATAAGCTCCCAGTCAGAAAGAGACATCAGCCTTTTGACTCCCGACTCACGGGCAAGTACACGTATATGTTTTATAATATAACCTCCTCTCTAGTATCACGAATGTACCCATTTATACATCTAAATTTATAATAAAATTATTATAAATTAAACAACATCTTTTATTATTTGACCTGGTTCCGAGTAACCAAGAGAATACTCGGTGGTGGCGGCAAACTACTACAAGAAGAACATCCAAGACCACAACTGGACATCACGAGATAGCGGACATAACAAGTTAGCGGCCATAACACCATAAAATCCTTATCCAAATACCTTAACAATACTAAGTTGCTGAATACTAACATAATTAACATCTCAATAAATCAAAGTAACAAGTAACAAATTCCCATCCTAACCTATCGTATCCCAAGTATCCAATCCTCCTACACCAACTAACAAAATTAGATTTTTTATTTTTTTTCTTTTCGGCACAAATCAAAACATACTCAAGTTTAACAGATTTTGGAGAGGGGGATCAGTGAGATTGTGACTGTTACCCCTGCCTGCTCTGGTCAAATATTTTTTTTAAATTTTTTTTAATATAATTGTACAGCAAGAGGAAATCTCACCGGAGATTCAAACATCAAGATTAATTTCAATTGTAAAATTATCTCAAGAGAAATAAAACAACTATTTTTTTTTTTATCCTTCAAATTCTGTTTACTTGTGGTCAAACCTGAATCATCCTTTTGTGGCACCCTATCACCTCGTAAGCGGATTCAGCCGGAGTGCCTGGGACCAACTACAGGTAAGCAGAAGCTGAAGGGTTGGAGGTCCCGACCACGGGCCATCCACCGTTAGCGAAGTCGTAACATTATATTACGTAAAGGACCCGGCAATATAATTAATAGACTCGTTACAATATATTTAATGAAATAATAAATTAATAATTTTATAAATATGAGTTTTATATCAAAATAGAGATTACATGCATAGAGAGGCGATATCTAATTAAAAAAACAACACATACTCCTTCTTTATAAACTTTCCCTACTGAACGCGTTCAGAACTCAAATTTTTAAGCCTATGATAAAAAACATTGCAATATACAACCTATGATTTTTTTTTCCTTTCTTTTTTTTTATAATAATATATAAATATTTTAATATAAATAATAAAATAAGTGAAGATGATATGGTTACAATTTATTAACGTTTATGATGAGGTGATGGAAAAGTTCGAAACGCCAATAACAAAATTTACTCATTTGAATATAAATATGTTGATGATGATAATCTATTACCGAGAAGTCTTTAAAATTATAATATACAGTATACTTTTTTTTTAAATTACATTTATTAAAAGATAAATGGTCAAGATGAAGACTGGACCCCCAGTTCCAGGAACGGCAAGGCCCGGCAAAGGCCTTATATCTCTCGAAACTATTATCAGTAGACGAGAAGATCATATTCGGGTGCCTTTCAGATAATGGTTCAATAAGACCGATTTGCTTTATCATTCGACACTACGGAAATACAAAATTATGATATCGAATTTAATTTTCAACAATATAAAGAGTTTAAATTACTTACCAGCGCCGGTCCCGAAACAACTCAGGCCCCCCCCCAAAAGAATGGTCTCCTCTCTCTCTCACTCTCTCTCACTCAGGAGGATTTGTGGATTGGGTGGCCAGGTGTCACCACCTGTCAGGAAGACTACCTGGTAGGTTTTGAGGAGCGAATTTCCAATGATAAATAAATTGAAATAAAAATTCAAATTTCAATGTTACACCGTGCTGGGCATGCTAAACGTCCCGAATATGCACTTTGTCATGACAAAATAATTTTTCTAGATGACATTGCATCGCCATATCAAACAAGAGACAACCAAAATTTGGTACAGTCGTATAACTGGGAACCGGTACCTCACCAGACCTTGCACCGACTACTACTTGTTTTCATCGATGGGACACGCTCTTAACGATTCGAGCTTCAATTCTTACGAAGGAGTGCAAAAATGGCTCGATGAATGGATCGCTGACAAAAACGAACAATTTTTCTGGCGCGGTATCCATAAATTGCCTGAGAGATGGGCAAGATGTGTAGCTAGCGAGGGAAATTATTTTGAAGAATAAATTTGTAACAGTTTTCGTAAAATAAACATGTAAATTTGAGAAAAAAAAGGCACTTTCATTTGCATAGACCTGGTAAGAATTCTTTAAGAGAATCCATAGAGCCCTTAATCATTATAATCCATTATATACTGTTACGTTCCACCACCCCTTGAACCCGGGAGGTGGCTCTGCCTGAGCGCTGGCCATCCCCAGGTAGGGGATGCGAGAGGGGAACACGGGAGAGAGAAGGATCTGAGTATTTTTCAGTCACTCAGTCGACTCAGAACATGTGACGGAGACATGTCAGTCTCCACCAGATAGTCATATTGAAGGGATCTATATTGCCCTTATTCACCCTATATCTATGTATTCACCAAAAAACCAGAAAAATAAATATAAATAAAAGAAAGGGAAACGTTTTTCGTCTTTTTCTTTCCACGATTCCCGGAACCTGACTGTGCCTTCTAAGAGACCTGCATTGAGGAAAGAGAACAAAAGGGATTTCCACCTGCAAGGGCAGCCGCTCGACCTTGGAGGTGCGAAAACGCAACAATACAAACGGAGAAATATCGGGTTAAAAGTTGAAAACCCGGATATTCAGACTCAGTTGCTTTAGTTTTGTCAGGCCCTGTATGTGGTGGGAACCCTGAGAAAGAACCGATTGGCAGGATGCTCTTTGCATATCGACGTTTCGTTGAAACAAAGAGGTCGCGGTACTAATGACTACAGAGTAGAAACTAATGAAAATATATTTATTCTAAAATGGTTTGTTAATAAGGCAGTGCATCTGATATCTTCTTATAAAAGTCAAGAGCCCGTTGAAAGTGTAAGAAGATGGTCAGTTTCTGCTAAAGAATATGTAGATGTCCCTCGGCCTGCAATAGTGAAATAATATAACACTTTTATGGAAGGAGTTGATCTGCATGATATGCTGGTTCAGCTATACCGAACAAACATCAAGGGTCGTAGGTTTTACCTGAGGTTTATATTTCATATGGGAGAAGTGTCATAGAAACTGAAAGTTTCAATGTATTCATGCCAGAAAGAATTAAAAAGCATTTTGATCAGACACTTATAAACCTTTATTTCTTTTGACTTTTTTTGCAGATCTACATCACCAATATAATTGCCAAATTTACTTAATGCTGCCGCCTCCCCCGATGGAGGAAGAATTTCTAAATAAATATATTTAAAAATATTCCAAGAGAGCTAGCCTGACTCCCAAGAACATCACAGCTACAATTATCAATAATAGCTTATTAAAATCTTTCAATGAAGAAGAAGTCGAATATAAATCTTTCGATTCTGTGATGCAAATGGACGATGCTGTTCATTATCCTCTCAATCCTTCAGATTTTTTCTCTTCGATCAACATTACTAAAGATTCAAGCGTAAAAGTCACGACTCTCTGAAAATGGCCTATTTAAAAAATTTAAAAGAGGCAAAGATTATGAAGAGTTCAAATGTAGTAAAGTTAAGTGATCTCAACATCAATGAAAAATAACATATAATCAAGGTTAGAATCATCAATACTCAGTAAGTATTTATTAATATTATTATTTTCTAAAATATTTTTCAGTGGTCTTAGAAAGTTTTTTATTTCTATCTATTTAGATATGGTGAGAAGCTAGTCATAGAAACTGAAAGTTTCAATGTCTTCATGCCAGAAAGAATTAAAAAGCATTTTGATCAGACACTTATAGACAATATAAACCTTTATTTCTTTTGACTTTTTTTCAGATCTTCATCATCAATACGAATGCCAAATTTGTTTGATGCCGCCGAATAATTCTACATCTAAACCCCAGGACCAAGGACATTGATAAAGGAACACGATTATTTTACAGGATAAAGAAGGTCTAACCGTATCAAATAAAATCATACGCAAGGTCTAGACAAGAGAAAGATCAGATTCTTTCCCATGGACAATAAAATTGTTATCCTTGCCTGGAAAGGAAGACAAAGGAAACTTGCCATGATATATGATTTTGTTGAATTGCTAGGACACCTGCAAAGCTATATGAACTGTCGAGTTGAACCTCGACGTCAACAAAATTAATGTAGAGAATGCATTTACCCTGGGACCTTATGTCCCCACCATCGATTTAAGGGCTATATAAGCTCCAAAACAGGCAAAGTAATCAGCATTGCCTCCAGACTCACGTACTGTACAACATCTCTATCTTATACCGGGAGCATAGTCTCAAGTGTACTACGGCACGGAAAGCACTTTTCCAAAAAAGAACAGGCTCAGACAGTGGCTTTGAACAAAGCAGGCTAAAAAATTGTGAAATCGCGCAACAATTGGGGAGATCTCCATCAGCTATTAGTCGTTTTTTAAAAAATCCAGAAATTTATGGTATTTCGAAACGTACAGGACGCCCAAAAAAATTATCTTTTAATTAATCTTAAATTTGGACAATTATTTTGAAATAGCTTTTTTATTATATTCTAGATTATATTTAGTGTAATATACGGGATTTTGGGAAAAGAACGGAAAGGATTTTAGCATCATTATTTCTTCTCTCTCTATTATTTTTCCATCACATAAGAATATGATACTCGGCCAGATGGAATGTGTCGACATAGGAAAAAATATCGACAAACAACTCGAGGACAAGCGATTATAAGGAGAGAAATTAAAAGTGTATTTCACATAAGAGGGAAAGAGATAGAGAGAGAGTAGTAAATGCTCAAGCCCACAAGACGGCGACACATGACGGAAGACCAAGAGAAAAATGGAGGGATCAGCAGAGATGGTCGACGAGGGTTGATCAAGGCGCGGTGGGCAGAGAGACTGGAGACCTGGAGGTGGTGTGGGACCTGGGCCGCGGAAGTCGACGACGAGGGGTGAGACAACGCCTCAACTGGTTGTAAAGTGTTAAGTTTTCTTTTTAATGTGAAAGGAAAAATATTTGACTCTCAGACAGGTATTGTGCTCGCTATTTTTTTTTTTTGTTGTTTCCTTTGGTGGACCTCGTTTTGGGGGATTTACACCAAGGCCGCGATCGGTGCGTACGTGAGTGCGAATCAAATTCAGTTCGGACATTGCGCGTGGTTCCGGATTAAATAAACTAGAATATTCGAGCTGGCGGACACGAAAAAGGGGGTAAGGGAGAGATTATGAATTGGGAGTGAGGGTATTTTTTAGTATTTTTTTAAATTATTTTTTTATTATTTTTATCTTATTTTTATTTGGTTATATGTATATTTTTTTTATCAACTTAGAGTGATTATTTTGGAACTGAACTGTGTGTGAAAACAATTGGTTTATAAGAGATTCAATCCACTTGAAAAAGAGGGTAGTTGTTAATTTATTTTAAATTTGTCATTATTTTTTTTTATGAATATTTTATTAAGATTTGAAGGTCGGAATATATATTTTTTTTTTTTAATCTTAATAAAGACCAGAGACATCTAGATTATAAGAGATCGGATTCCCTTGAAAGAGAGGGTAGTTGGTTATTTTATTTTAAAATTGTTTATTATTTTTTTTTTATATGAATATTTTATTTTTTAGTTGCTTTTATTTAAGTAGCATTTAGATCGTAATCTGGTTGGAGAGAGAAAGAGAGAGAGAGAGAGAATGTGAAGAGAAGACGAGAGTTTTGTTGTAATAGTAATTGAACCATATTTTTATATTTTAACTTTAAATTTTTTTTTTTGTCTTAATTCGTTATAGAACTTTATTTCGTAACCTTATTATTTTATTTTTTTTAAATAATAAAATCTTGATTTCATGAAGGAGGTGTAATAAATTTGCGAAGACCCCCATCTCCTCTCTCTCCCTGTAGGTAGGAGAATTTGGCAGTACCAGTCCTTGGAGAGGATACCCGCCACCGTCAGTTCCGAGAATTGAGGTAAGACCGACCCAGTAACGCGGAATATTACATTAGTGACAAAAAAAAAATTTAATTTAGATGGACCTGATGGTTTCCGATATTATTGGAGAGATCTCCGAAAAAGTCCTGAGTAATTTTCAAAAAGAAACTTTGGAGGAGGAAGCGTCATGGTTTGGGCAGCAATGAGTCCTAAAGGAATAATCGGCTTAGAATTTGTAACGCATAAAATGAACTCTTTAGATTATCAAGGTGTTTTAAAAAAACATATTTTACCTTTTATCACAAAAAAAATTATATTTTTCGACAAGAAAATGCCTCAAAACATTCAAGTATTGTAATGGTATAAACAGCCCTTCAGGAACTATTTGCCCAGCCTACCGCAACTTAAGGTGGGGGTGGGAAACCCTAAATCACGACAGGACATTGTATCTGCTTCGCTTTGGGTTCCGTAAAACGTGTCTGGCGTTTTACTAAACTGCTGATGATGTTTAATAGAAGTAATAAATAATAGTGGACTAAAACTTAAAATAGTGAAAAGGGGTTCTTGATTAAAAGAAGTTGGATTGGTGAGAACTTTGAATTTAATGATTGCCTCGAGTTACATTTATCAATTTCCATATGGTGTCTCCGTTGAGACCCTCCTCTTGCTGAACAATTGTTTGTGCTCTAGATTTAGGTAAGTTAGTTTGTGTAAGAAATTGTATGTTAAAAAAACAATTTATAAGAAAAATATTCAAATAAAAAAAATTAATTAAGCATGTGAAAGACAAGTTGTTTTGTGAAGATAATTATATATATAAAAATACTGAAAAGCCTCTTTATTTTAATTTAATATTTATTTGATTTTATTTATATTGATTTTTATTTAGTTTTATTTATATTTATTTTTATTTAATTTATTTAACATTCATTTTTAGTTTCCGACCTCAGCGTTATCAACAATAATACTAATAATAAAGAAATGTATGTGTGTATAAAAAAATTGTATGCCAAACTCCTGTTTCTATCCACGAAGATCCGAGTTGTGGCCAGGTACCCTCTCATGGGGTTTGAAACCATCAAACTCCTCCAAATTATCTACCACAAAGAATCGAGTTGTGGCCAGGTACCCTCTTATGGGGTTTGGAACCATCAAACTCTTCCAATTATCTTACACAAAGAAATGTTGGTCAGTGATCACTGAATGGATTTGACACAAACACTTTTTAAATTAAGTATTAGAACCACTCCTGGTTGATTTAATTAATTAGTTGAGCTTTAACCCGCTCTAGGTTTAATAATTATATATATTGTAACGGGATCAAAATATCGAAGCCGTAACTTTAATTTTTTTTTATTCATAAATCAAAATTTTGAATTTTAAACAAGGAGTCATGTAATAGTTAAATAAAGTGTCAAAAGAGGGAGCCAGTGTAAAGAAAATGTCAAAAAGAAATTATTTTTTTTATAAAATAAAATAAATTTTTTTATTAAAATAAAGAAGTGTAATAATAATTCAGGAATTATTTAAAAAAAATTTAATTATTAATAAGATTTTGGATAAATATGTGAATAAAGTGAGAGTCGAGATTTATTAACGCTGAAAAGGTAGTACAAGATCACATGACCTCATTAGCCAATGAGATTGCTCCACATGCCTGAGCATGGAAGAAAGAAAAAAAAGAACAAGGAGAAGGCAAGATGGCTGCTTGGTAATTCAATGTGTAACATCGCACTCCAATTCACCCCGAAAATCCTTATAATAAATCAACAATAATTAAAGAAGCAAGTATTATTATAATCAGGGTTAACCCCCAGTACCAGTGAAATAATAATCCATCCGATATCTACAAGGGATCGTGAGAAAATACAACATAAAGAATCTCTTTGGATTTCAACGCTTTGAGCCTATAAAAATTTCGTCTCTTCTCAACAAATCACATCGTGGTTCTACAAATAAGTGGAAGAAATAAATTATTATAACCAGATCTGGGAATCAATAATTAACGATTTAATTAAATAATAAACTTTGAACAAACATTAATTTAAAATTATTTAATATTTGCAAATAAAATTTAAACAAATTAATTCAATTTAACATTTAATTAATAAATAATTTAATAATTAATTTAAAAAGGGGTTGATAAAATTCATAAGGCGCCATAATTTTAATTTAGTTTAAGAATAAAAAAAGGAAAAATAATTTACAGCAATATAAAATTTTTAAAATCAACTTTATTAACTGTTAAAAAGAAACCAAATACAATTTTTATTTTTTATTTTTTTTGTCAAAGATAATTTTTTTCTTTTTTTCGTGAATTGATCAAATTAATACAGCCCGGGAGCTGGGAACACGTCTGAAAAAACTAAAATTTTGCAATTAGAATCAAATAATAGAATTTGAGAAAATAATTTTTATAATTAATGAAACAATTTAATTTTTATAAATAATAATTTTTTTTTTACAAATCAGCTGTTACCAAATAAAAGGATAAATAATTTAACAAGAATTACCAAGAAATAAAATAAAGTTTTAATATTAAATCACACACATAATCATATAATAAAACACGTAGAAAGTAGAAAAAGGAAAGTTATAAAGAATAATAATAATTAAGAATTAAAGAAACAGATAAAGAAAGAATAGAATAAGAAGGAAGCAATTAAAAATATACAATAACAAAAAAACCCGGGGGTCGTGTATTAAAGCGGTTTCTCGAACTTAAAGAACAGGTGAAAACTTTTTTTAAGGATGAAAATCATGACACATTTCATAAGCTATTACTAAGTGATTCTTGGTGTTTGGAACTGTCTTATCTGGCAGATATTTTTCATAAACTAAATGAACTAAATGTTTCAATGCAGGGTCGACAGGAAACAATAATTTCCTCGACCAATAAAATGAAAGGTTTTAAAAGAAAACTTAGTTCTTGGAAGTTTGCAGTTCAGAAAGGAGATCTGTCGAACTTTCCATCTCTTCTTAATCTGGCAGGAGATAAAGATCTGGGTAAGCTGAAAGACCGCATTTGTGATCACTTATCAAGATTACAAGATGCTGTTATGGACCCTCACTCACACACACAAAAATTTTAATAATAATATTAGAAATATTTTATATTACATTAGTCATTGACTTGCCTCTCTCTCTCTCTCTCGGAATGACAAGTATGAATCATAATCTATTTACCTTATATAAAGAAGAGTCCTATTTCAAGCAATTAAAAAGAACTATTAATTAATAGTTTTGTTTATCGGAAAATAAATCATTATTTATTACACAATTAAAAAGGAATTAAAAACTAGACTTTGCCCTGACGAACACGTGTCGTCTCTAGCATGGAATTTAATAGATAAATTCCTCTTTCATTTTACATAGGCGCGTGTCCGGTGTCAAGTATCATGACCGGATACCCAGGAGACAGGAATCCGAAACCCTTGCTAGATTATGTGAAAAATTAATATATTAATTGTAAAATCATCAGATTCCTAATGGACAAAGTCCACTCAAATCGTCGCCGCAAGGTGACAAAAGGGGCTATATAAACCCTCAGAGAGCGAGCAAGAGTTAATATATCTTTTGAATGCAATCAATGTAACAACTCTTTAACTCTTAATTTTAATTCTTAATTTTTATTCGTAATCTTTATCTTTTCTTGTAACAACTGTATCTTACACCGAAAATAAAATCAAATTTTACATATCAACTATATAGTTTACTTTTGGGGAAAGTATAAATCCCCTGGTGGCAGCAATACATAAACAACAACAGAGGGACCCAGAAATTGGGAAGACGACGAACCACAACATTGGTGGACAGCAGTGGAAACGACCAGATCCACAACAATGCAATAGATACGTACTTTCCATCTATTTCCACTATGAATCTCGACTGGGTTGTCTCACCATTTGATTTCGTAGATAGTGCGGAGGAAATAGATCTTTCGAGTCTAAAGATCCAATGACTAAAGCTATAAGTAGAGGGATAGTTTTGGAAAAAAAATTTTAAAAAGAAATTGAAAAACAATTAAAAACAAGTTTTGAAAATACTGTTTTTTTTTTATATATAATGAAAATTCCATATTTGGAGCATCTCCAGATGGAGTGAATAATAATAGTGTACTTGAAATAAAATTCCCTTATTCTCATAATAATACTAGAAAAAGTTGTTAGTGAAGGAAATATAAGCCCCAGATATTTAGCTCGAATTCACCTTCAAATGTTAATTTTTAAAAAAGGCTATATTTTGTTGAAGCTGATCCGAAATTTGAAAATAACAAAAATAAAATAGATACTTATGAGGTAAAGTTTGATAAAGAGTTTATTTAAAATATCGTTGATAACGCAACTGATTTTTGGAAAAAATTTATTTTTCCACAACTTGGGAAAAAAAATTTATTCATTTACTTATGTGTACCGTAAATTAATGGTTAAAATCATTTAAAATGAGGGTTACAGAAGTTGGAAAGAACACTTGTGAGAACGAGAGGGCAGAAATAAAGAGTTGGAGTATGGAAGAATGAAGGAGTTTGCAATGTATCAACAGAGAGCAAATTGGCAAAGATTTAGCAAAGATCTCCCAAAAACCTATACTCTGAAGACAGAAAAGGATTTGAAAGACTGATCCACAGTCTAGACCATCGAATCATCCGCCTGCCGATGAAGAAGGCTGGTTAACAGATTCTGATCATCGACAATCTCTCCTCATTAATCAAACTGAATTGAATGAACTTGTCATGGATCTGGAGTTACCTAAGAGTAAATCTTAACTACTTGGGTCTCGACTAGAGCAGTGCTAAAAATCTTTTAAAGATTAACCTTTGAAAATACTTTTTACAGTCAAAGAAGACTTAGTGTTCTGCCTAATTCAAATGAATTGATGATAGAACTGAATATGCAATGTGTAGTGCTGGCCACATCAGACATTCAATTTTTTTATAACTTATCAGTAATGATATATTCAAAGGAAATTATATCTACTTAAGGTGCTAAATAAGCACATTCCAGCCACGCGCTAGTCAATAGGCCGAATCTGCACTTCCTTCTCCCTTACCAACGGCTTAGCGTTGCCCAGCGCCGCGCCCAGCATACAGACCGCTTTCCACCTTTGTGTCTCACAGACCGCTTTCCACCTTTGTGTCTCACAGACCGCTTTCCACCTTCGTGTCTCAAAGACCACTTTCCACCTTCGTGTCTCAAAGACCTAACAATTCTATCATAGTATATTTTTTTATCTCACTTGTACCAACCCAATTCGGCCAACCAGTGTATCAAAATTTGTGAACACCTTGTCGTTCAAATATTGTAAATACTACAATACAAAATAAAAGTATTTTTATAATAACCATCTCGGGTATAATTATATAATTGATCTATATCCACTCCTGAGGCCTTAAGGAAAAGGATAGCCCGTCATCCATTATATAATTTGGTGGCAGCGGTGGGAGTGCTCCTCGTACCCCCCCCCCCCATTTCTTTTGTCCTGGTACGGGTGCTCACTCCCTCTCAACGATTCCATTCCGAGCCTACCGACTCAGTGGTGCGGGTCGGAGGCTCACATCTTCATTTTTGGAAAGTCATTTGTTGAAGCAAGTTCTCGTCTCTCCCCCATTGTCAAATAAGTCAAATAATCATTTATTTGGTATAATGTTGATGATGATTAAATATTATTAATTTTGTTGAGGCTAATTTAGCATCTCTAGAAGATCCAAGGAACACTTTACAATATTTGAAATTGTCATTTTTCAGATAGATGGTCTTGATAAAAGAAATATGAATGGAATTAAATTCCTCCATTAAATGAACAATATTCATAAAAGTTATGTTGTGAAGCTAAAAGAACAGAGAGAGAGAGATACAAAATTTGATATTTGGAATCTAAAGCTCTATTTTTAAACTCATTCGATGGCAAAATTTGATATATTTCTAGAACAAGACACACATGTAAAGATTCCCACAGAAAAGCGCAAATTCTGCAATTGGAATCGTTACACGTGTGTCTGATCCCCTGGGAATGGGGGATTATTGTCTGGAAGAAGGCATAAAAAGGCCACCCCCCACTCCCGGGCGAGATCAATCTCTCTCAACCTCCGAAGTACCAGACCTTGTATATTAATATAATAATATAATAAACATAAAGCCGTAGTCCGGCTGAGCCCACCCAGGTAGGTGATAGTTTACAATAAAAAGGGTATCAAGATTCCAAAAAAAGAAACCTGAGGTGCACAGAAAAAGTGTATTAAGATACCAAAAAGACCTGAAGTAAACAGAAGAGCAGTGAAGAAAAGTTCTTCCACTGAAAATCCAAGCTAACTCAGGCATGGAATATAATCCTGATGTTGCTTATGATTTAGAAAGTACTATATCTTTGGGAACAATAAGTCACCAGTGTCAATATTGTAATGCACTCAAATGGAAGGATGCGTCTCCTGGTATGTGCTGTAGAGCTGGAAAAGTACAGCCTCCGCATTTTGAATCCTCTTGCCATCATCTCAACAGGGAGTTCGATTCTTGCAAATTTATTTTCTGGGTGAAGATGAAGAATTGCGTTTACGGTGCAGCAATATTCCTGATGTGATACGGAGTTTAGTTAAGCAACTGCAGTGTATGCTTCACCATGTCAATAGCTACATAAGTTTAAGTTTAAACGTCCCTCTCTGAGCTCCTCCGCCCCTGGTGTCATGTGGCGGAATCGAAATTGTATCTTGTTTGATCTCTTCCACCCGTTTGGTGGAAGTAGAATTAATAATATTCCCAGTGGGGAATATTATTCATCTCCAGTGGGAGACACGTGTGCTGTTACTGCGTGATCTGGTGATAATATCACACAGAAAACAGTTGAATTTATTGGTTTAAATATATTAATTTAAACTCATCGGCCCTTCAATCGATTCAACCGTAGTTGAATCTTCAAAAACGCCTTGAAACGTTTTATTGAACCCCGGCCTTGCGTTGGATTTCGGACCAGCGCTTTTGCATAAACTCCAAGCAGTTCTTGGTGTTTTAATCCGCTATTTTGATAGCCTTTGGACGGCCATTTCGAACCTTTGTTCAGCCACCCTGGGAAACAGCCTTTTGGACGGACGATACAGCTTGGAGATCCGTTATTTATATAAATACTGTTTCGTTTTGATTTACTTTAGATCTCTAGTTATTTTGTAATTATTCTTCTACATATTGTCTTTTTTATGTTTCCACTTTTAATAAAATTATTGTTTTTGTTTTATTGTTTTAAAAACTAGTTTTCATCTTTATTTATTTTATTACCTGCCCAACCCCTTGTGTTTTTTATTATTTTTGTAAAGGTCCACCCAATAATTGAAAACGTTTACTCGGAGTTTCTGAGAGTGGTACGAGTCCTGCATTTAATTCCATTTTTAAATTATTTTCTAAATTTATATTAATATAATTTTAAATTTATAATTTCGGTTTAAACTTCGGATATTTTCTAAAAGAATAGGGTACATATTTTGGTCACAATTCCGCTCTCAAAACTCGACTCCTTTCTTTTAAATTCCCATTTTAAATTCCCAGTGGGGACATTTGAATTTATTTGGCCTTATTGTTTTTTATTGAAAATTACAAATTAAACTTTAACAGGTCTCAAGACTGCATTGGATAAAGTACCTCCAACCTATAAAAAGTTCGAAGTCGTTATTTGAGACAAGATGAAATTAACCATTTGATCTATTTTCGGTCACTTTTTATCCAGTTTTTAGTAGACAAGTACGTTAAAATAGAAACTGAAAGGTTGAATTTTATTAGGAATGTAAAAGGTGGTATTTGGAGAGGGCGAGAGTTAAATTTTTTTTATTACGAGAGAAAGATATTTTTTTTTTTTTTATTAAGAAAGAAATGATTTTATTCAAACGGAAAGTTTATCTTATGCCTAGGGTCTACTATGGCCGAGACATAGCGAGACCGAATGTGTGCAGCAACTCTCGCCTCGTGTTAGCCCCTCTCGTGCGCTCTCGCCTGCCCCGCCTCGCCAAGCGGTTCTAGAATGTACTGGCGTGCCTCGGGTGCCCTCGGCGAGTATTTCCTCGCCTCGTGGCGCTCCGTTCGTTGTCGGTTTTTCCCCCGAGTCAAAAGAAATGAGAGGCAAGTGTCTCGGTCTTTAAATTCCTCCAGTACACTCTTGTTAGTTAGGGCTAAACTTTTTTTTTTTTTTTTTAATATCATTCTCATTTTATTTTTTGAAATGGAGAAGACAAATCTTTTCAACCTAAAATTTTTAGAACTTTATCAGGGGGAACCTACGTTGTGGGACCCCAGTCACCCTAATCATAAAAATAAAATAAAAACAAGCGATGCTTGGCAGAGAATTAGTAATTCTCTTGGCCAACAAATAAATGATTAAAAAAAAGAAAGGATTCCTTTATGGCTACTTTTAGGGGCCACCTAAGAAAAAAAAAGCAATAATAAAATCTGGAGCAGGTGGAGATGAAGTTTATAAGCCCATTTGGTATGCCTATGAACTTAGGGAATCTTTCCTTGGCCGAATTTACGACTGCGACCCAACAATGGACACAATGGTAAGTAAAATGAACTTGCTATAATTCCAATATAATTTTAATACAACTTAAAAGTGCCAAATGGTGCATAAATATTTTTTGAACTATTGCTGTTTATGAGATAATTGTGAAGCACAACACATGTCATTGTTATAATTTGCACTTTTTCTGGGCATAATGCAATTGGTTTTTCCAAACACTCGAAATTTTGCACATAAAATTCCGAAAGTGTTCTCAACTAGCACAACAATCTAGACTTTAAGGTACTGTGAAATTATAATTTTTAGTGTTAGCTAAAATTATTTTATTAGCTTTTCCCGGCTTTATCGGCCCATTCTGCTTTCAAACTTCCATTCAACATGATGGATATGGAAAAATCTATATGTAATATTTCTAAACAAAGTAACATGGCCCATGTTTTGCGAGATTGCAAATTGATTTTTTGGGGTGAGAGTACAATGATGCATAAAGGGAGTTTCGAAACTCTTAGCTTAACGCTTAAAGACTTTAGAAACGATGGTCTAATGGGAGGAGATACTGTTTTATTGGCTGGCGACTTTAGACAGACTCTTCAAGTAGTTCTAAGAGGAACTCGAGCTGATGAAGTTAAGGCTTACATTAAAACTTCGTATTTATGGACGCTTATAAAAAAACTTTCGTTTAGAAAAAACATGAGCGTTCACTTGGGAGGTGACGCCTCAAATGAACATTTTTCTGACCTTCTACTAAAAATTAGAGATGGAGTCTATCCTGAAACACATTTTTCTCATTTCTGCCTTTTGCCTGACCGGCGCTTTAATAAATTTATTTTATTTTTTATTTAATTATTTTTTAAATTGGAGTATTTCATCAAAGCGTGCTTAAGTTCCTGCAAGAGCAACTTATCAACACTCTACCTGCTTGAATCAGCCGCTAAATAGCAAGTCCCTTTAGTATTGGGAGAGGCAGACAGGGGCCTTCGCGTTTGGTCAATACTCACTAAGTATTTATTAATATTATTTTCTAAAATATTTTTTAGTAGTATTTCAATTGGGAGGTACCGGTAACGCCTCAAATGAACATTTTTCTGACCTTCTAAAAATTGGAGATGGAGACTATCCTGAGACTCACGGAAAAGTGACTATGCCTAGGTACATTAGTGATGTCCCTATCGGATCTCACATCTAGGATACTTCCTGAAATCGCAGATATCAAGGAAAAATCGATCGACTGGCTTTCCGAAAAAGCTAGCCTGACTCCCAAGAACATCAGAGCTACAATTATCAATAATAGCTTATTAAAATCTTTCAATGAAGAAGAAGTCGAATATAAATCTTTCGATTCTGTGATGCAAATGGACGATGCTGTTCATTATCCTCTCAATCCTTCAGATTTTCTCTCTTCGATCAACATTACTAAAGATTCAAGCGTAAAAGTCACGACTCTCTGAAAATGGCCTATTTAAAAAATTTAAAAGAGGCAGAGATTATGAAGAGTTCAAATGTAGTAAAGTTAAGTGATCTCAACAACAAGGTTAGAATCATCAATACTCAGTAAGTATTTATTAATATTATTATTTTCTAAAATATTTTTCAGTGGTCTTAGAAAGTTTTTTATTTCTATCCCTTTAGATATGGTGAGAAGCTAGTCATAGAAACTGAAAGTCTCAAAGTATTCATGCCAGAAAGAATTAAAAAACATTTTGATCAGACACTTATAGACAATATAAACCTTTATTTCTTTTGACTTTTTTTCAGATCTTCATCATCAATACGAATGCCAAATTTATTTGATGCCGCCGAATAATTCTACATCTAAACCCCAGGCCCAAGGACATTGATAAAGGAACACGATTATTTTACAGGATAAAGAAGGTCTAACCGTATCAAATAAAATCATACGCAAGGTCTAGACAAGAGAAAGATCAGATTCTTTCCCATGGATAATAAAATTGTTATCAGCCCTATCATATAGCCCCTGGAAAGGAAGACAAAGGAAACTTGCCATGATATATGATTTTGTTGAATTGCTAGGACACCTGCAAAGCTATATGAACTGTCGAGTTGAACCTCGACGTCAACAAAATTAATGTAGAGAATGCATTTACCCTGGGACCTTATGTCCCCACCATCGATTTAAGGGCTATATAAGCTCCAAAACAGACAAAGTAATCAGCATTGCCTCCAGACTCACGTACTGTACAACATCTCTATCTTATACCGGGAGCATAGTCTCAAGTGTACTACGGCACGGAAAGCACTTTTCCAAAAAAGAACAGGCTCAGTGGCTGCACAAAGCAGGCTAAAAAATTGTGAAATCGCGCAACAATTGGGGAGATCTCCATCAGCTATTAGTCGTTTTTTAAAAAATCCAGAAATTTATGGTATTTCGAAACGTACAGGACGCCCAAAAAAATTATCTTTTAATTAATCTTAAATTTGGACAATTATTTTGAAATAGCTTTTTTATTATATTCTAGATTATATTTAGTGTAATATACGGGATTTTGGGAAAAGAACGGAAAGGATTTTAGCATCATTATTTCTTCTCTCTCTATTATTTTTCCATCACATAAGAATATGATACTCGGCCAGATGGAATGTGTCGACATAGGAAAAAATATCGACAAACAACTCGAGGACAAGCGATTATAAGGAGAGAAATTAAAAGTGTATTTCACATAAGAGGGAAAGAGATAGAGAGAGAGTAGTAAATGCTCAAGCCCACAAGACGGCGACACATGACGGAAGACCAAGAGAAAAATGGAGGGATCAGCAGAGATGGTCGACGAGGGTTGATCAAGGCGCGGTGGGCAGAGAGACTGGAGACCTGGAGGTGGTGTGGGACCTGGGCCGCGGAAGTCGACGACGAGGGGTGAGACAACGCCTCAACTGGTTGTAAAGTGTTAAGTTTTCTTTTTAATGTGAAAGGAAGAATATTTGACTCTCAGACAGGTATTGTGCTCGCTATTTTTCGCATTCATAAAAGAACAGGCGAAAAATTTCAAAGAAACGAACGTTTTGAAAGACACAACTAAAACAAGTCACACGATTTTGTTATCTATGGTCGATGGGAAGGTGTGTAATGCCGCGACTGATACAGCATTTACTATAAGATGCTACATGTGTCGACAAACTTCCAAGAAATAAATTAATAAATTAAAGATAAGTGACGTTAGTGAGGGATTAAATTTTTTGTAATAATATAATTATTCATGATGTAATATCGACTTTCATTTATTAAAATAGTAAAAAAAAAAAAGCATTAAATAATTTTGATCGGGTTTTTACCTCAAATACTCCTGTGCGCTGATTGGTTCTTGCGTTTCAAAAAAAGGCACGGTTTCAAAGTGTGGAAGAAGCACGCAAGAAGGCAGTAGATCCTTTTATCATAAAAGGCTACTTCCAACTTTTCAGGGGCACAATCAAAGAACTCGATCTTATGGATTGTGTGGGAGCTAGAGTGCAGGCTAAGAATTGAGAGAAAGACGGTCTTTAACGACCTTATAGTCAATCTAATCGACCTGGCCAGTTGTTTGTTTGATCGACTACCAGTGGAACAAGGTAGCTGTTCCAAGTTGTTGCAACGGCAAAGAGACGTCCTTCAACTTCAGAAGAGACGGTCACCGACTGTAACCGAATTGGATAGCACCGTGAGGACGACTACCATCACACCGCAAGGGAGGAGTGCGCCGGACCAACCAGCCCTCAAGTCTCACGAGAGCCTTCCGAGCACATCCAAAATACAGTGAGCAAGAAAACATTTATTTTTATTTTTGGAACAATTAAAAATTTAAATGATATTTTATTTCAAATTAAGTTATATTTTTCAAAATTTCGTTTAAAAAATTGTATATAATAATAAGAATTGTAAACAAATTATTAAAGTAATTTCTTTTTTAATTAAATCTATCGCCATTAGAGTGATATTTAATTTTTTTTAATACAGTAGAACCTCGATAAGTTAAACCTCGCTAAGTTCAAAACCTCCGTAACTTAAAAATTTTTTTCAATTCCCTTCCCTTGAAAGCGTAAAACCTCTATTACTTAAAGAACAAAACCTCTGTAACTTAAACAAATATTTTGAGCATAACCCTCGATAACTTAAAATAATATTTTGGTGACCTCTATAACTTAAAGTATTTCTTTACATATCATCGAAAAAATAGTTAATGCAGAAAATCCAAAATACATGAAGCAGAAAAAAATTACTGATTTTTTTGTAAATAAATAAATCTATTAATTTAGTTTATATTTAACGATGATGGAGTCATGAAAAAAACAAGACGAATGCAGCCAAATATTATTTTATTTTAAATCTCGCCCTCACGGCTGACGTTTCGGCCCGAGGTCTAGGCCATCTTCAGAGCCGGCTGGCAATGAAGATGGCCTAGACCTCGGGCCGAAACGTCAGCCGTGAGGGCGAGATTTAAAATAAAATAATATTTGGCTGCATTCGTCTTGTTTTTTTCATGACTCCATCATCATTAAGCCTACAGCCACAGATCTTTTTCGATTTATATTTAACTAAACTATTCTAAATAAACAAATAGATCAAACGAAATTCCTTTTTCACTCACGTGCCCAAAGTCAATAAACCTCGGTACGTTAAAAATTATATTCAATAACCTCTCTAACTTCAACTCTCGATAAGTAAAAAACTCGATAACTCAAATTTCTAACCGTTTCCCTTGAACTTTAACTTATCGAGGTTCTACTGTAATTAAAATACTAATAGCATTCATAAATATATTGTAACGAGTTGAAATAATTTCGGAAATTTATCAAAATTTAAAATTTAGTAGGAAAAATTCACTTGAGATAGTTAAAGAAATCACCGCTAGATAGCAGTGCAATGCAGATCGAAAGTCAAACATGATTGAGAATAATAATAAAAGAATTATTTCTAGGTTTACTAAAAATAAAACAATGTTATACGAAATTTTTAATTAATTTTTAAAGTGTAGTTGGCAAGGTGAGAAACTCCAAAGATCAAAATTTAGTAATAAAAGACATTTCACTAGAGCAGTAAGGAGAAAGAGGCTCCTAGAAGGTGAACAAGAAGAAAGAGGCTCCCCAGAGGTGAAAGTCAGAGAGAGCGGGGCTAAAACCAGATTAACCACCATGAGAGGAAAGGAGACAGACTATAACACTAGACTGTCAGAAACGCGAGGCTAGAATGTTTTTTTTTTTTTCTCTCGCTTGTCTCTCGGCTTCCAACGAGGAGGTCGGCCATTACACATTACCGATCAACAACGTGAGCCGCAAGCGGATTCCGCCCCAGCAAAACCACCTTTCCGAAGCCACCCCCCCCCCCCCCCCAAGAGCCTGGCAACCCCCAACTGTGTCAAGAAGACCACCAAGAGCCGATATACAATAATGAAGTTTATTTTTAAATGTGCTTATGAAGATTAACCCCCAAACATCGAACAGAGAAAGGCACCCAGCTCTCTCTCAAAAGTAACGACGGCCATCATTACAACTGTACTGTGAGTTAATAAAAACGGTTTACAAAAAGCCTTATATAACAAATTCATTCTGATCAGAATAAAGAATTAACTTTGAAAATTAACAGGAGTGATTCTCACAAATAATTTTAATATCAAAATCAAAGCAATTGCAAACATTTTTTTATTAATTTTTTTTATGACGCCATAATTAAGAATTTAATTCGAACATTAATGAAAAAGTAAATCATATAAAAATAAATAATAAATCAAATTAAATTTTTCTAATAAGAGCTCTAAATAATTAATTAAATTTTTTTTATAACTTCAATTGTATAATTAAAAAAATTCAAATAGATTATGGGGAACCAAGGGAGGGGGGTGACGGTGGTTGCTGTCCCAACCTGAAAGCACCCGAATCAGACAAAAACTTTTTTTTTTTTTTTTAATCTGTAAAGCAAGAGGAGATCTCAACGGAGATCAAGTACCACAAAACAATTTGTAAACCATCTCTTTCAATCAAAGAATAAAAAACTTTAATTTCTTTTAAACTTTTAATTAATTTTTTTTTTTTTTAATCAAAATTTATTCGTTAGTTGTGTATCCATCGTTGCATCAAAATCACATTCCCCCTCCTCCTTGTGGCAGAGAAATTCTATTTCCTCGCAGGCGGAGTGCAGCGGACCAACAACGGTGCGTATACAAATAACGAATTGGAGGTCCCGACCAAACACGGGCCATCCACCGTTGACGAAGTCGTAACATTATCAATTTTATTATTTTCTAAATAATAAAATCTCAATTTCATTTAAGGAGGTGTATTAATTTTGCGAAGACCCCCATCTTCTCTCTCTCCCTGTAGGTAGGAGAATTTGGTAGTACCAGTCCTTGGAGTGGACACCCGCCCGCCAGTCCGAGATTGAGGTAAGATCGACCCAACGCGGAATGTTACAATATTTCAGAGCATTCATAAATAATTATAAGCCTCACGTGGTCTCACGTGTGTTGTGCCGAAAATTTTAAATATTTTATATAATTAATAATTTAACATGACATTGATAAAGGAAGTCTGACCGTATCAGATAAATGATTACGCATAGTCTGGACAAGAGAAAGATCAGATTCTTTCCCACAGAGAATAAAAATTATCATCAATATCATATAGCACCTGGAAAGAAAAACAAGAGACTTCTCACTATATTCGAAACTGTCGAATTGCAAGAAAACGACGAAATATATTTTCTGAATTTCATTTCTATTTTTATGATCTTATTTGATCTTTTATTTAATTCAGTGCATTAACCACCTCCAAGTATAAAAAAAAAAAGGAAAAATAGAAGAATTTTAATGTGAATCTTAAACTTCCCTTATAGGGCATATTATAAGACAGACATTTCACATTATTTCATTTTTATCTTTATTTCTGTTACCAGGGTCAGACACTAACTATGGCTAGACACACGCGTAAAAAAAAAAGGGAGAGAAAACATATGAAAGAATAATTATTTTGAATAAATCAAACGAATATCTTAAATGAATTATCATATTGAGAATATGAATGAATATCTTAAATGAATTATCATCGTCATATTCTGTACCTTTCTGGGATCCTTTCTTGATTTAATTTCGAATTATTAGGAATATGAAAAGGTTTATTTTTCTGAAAATAAAAAAAAAGAGAGAGAGAATGAATATTTTAAATGAACTATCATATTGGGAATATGTTGCTTGATAGATGATGAAGGGTCAATAGTTATGTCAGATATACATACACCACTATTCATCTATTAAACTAACAAAAAAAAAATTAAATATTTTAAACAATCAGTAAGTGGTTAAATGACAAATAATTGTTCCAAATAATAATTATTAATATATGAATAAATAATTAAATATTTTAAACGATCGGATAAATGTTTTAAATGAACTATCATATTGGGAATATGTTGATTGATAAATGATTAGGGTCAATAGTTATGTCAGATATACATACACCACTATTCATTTATTAATTAAAAGAAAAAAAAAGAGATGAAATGTATTTTGGAAATTTAAAATCTTCTTATGTTCAACATTAAAGCATTTAATATTAACCTACTTAAGTAGAAAACAAGAGGATTAAAACCCTCTTGCTTTCTCTTAAGGGGGAAGGAATGTAGTGCTGGCCACATCAGACTTTCAATTTTTTATAACTTTATCAGTAATAAAATATTCAAGGGAAATTATATCTTGTTAAGGTGCTAAATATGCACATTCCAGCCACGTGCTAGTCAATAGGCCGACTCTGCACTTCCTTCTCCCTTACCAACGGCTTAGCGCTGCCGCCCAGCCGACAGACCGATTTCCACCTTTGTGTCTCAAAGACCACTTTCCACCTTTGAGTCTCTAAGATCTAACATTTTTTTAATATATTTTTATTTCACTTGTACCAAACCAATTCGGCCAACCAGTGTATCCAAATTTGTGAACGCCTTGCCGTTCAAATATTGTAAATACTGCAATATAAAATAAAAGTATTTTTATATATCCATCTCGGGTATAATTTATATAATTGACCCCTATCCACTCCTGAGGCCTTTAAGGAAAAGGATAGCCGTCATCCATTATAAAGGCAATATGAACTGTCGAGTTGCACCTCGACGTCAACAAAATTTATAAAGAATATGCATTTACCGTGGGACCCTATGTCCCCACCATCAATCAGGTCGCTATATAAGCTCCAGGTCGGAAAGAATAATTAGCATTGCCTCCCGACTCACTGGATAGGCACATAATCCCCACTTTCAGTCAACGTATATTTATACAACCTTTATATTTTATTCAATCAGTATCAATAAATATTTTATAAATTAACTACCTCTTTTACTGAATCAACCTGGTCCCAAGTAACTAAAGGAATACTTGGTGGTGGCGGCAACTACTACAACATTGACGAGCGTCTACAGCAACACCAGACCTAACACGTGCTTGATCTAGAAACACAAAATACCGCAGGGTACGTTGCAGGTTTTTTGCTACGGAATATAAATTTTGCTCAATGTGATACTTGTACAAAATTTATTTTAGCGATACTAAAAAGGAACCATTCATTAAACTCACAAAGCTCAAACATTACATACAGAGCAAGCTGGGTTATGCGAGTGATGACTTAATTAGTAGAAAAGTGGAAGAAAAATTTGAAAATTTAATAAATACTTTCATGACTAATTAAAAGAAGAAAATAATAAATTAATCATGTTATATTATTAGACTGTGTAATGAGAAACTACGAAATAATAACAAAGTATTGCTTTGTATTGATCAATTTTTTTTATTATTTGGGAACATGTGCTGTTTCTTTTTTTATACCGCTTTGAAAATATTTTATATTTGTCTAGTAGACGACGAACCATATTTGATTCAGGTGCAATTACAAACAAATTGCTTCCACTTTCTGTGAACGAAGAAGTCAACTTAATTATACTCAACTTAAACCCTTGAATTTTTCCAAGAAACTCAAATCAAATTACTGTAAATAGGCCTACTTTAGGTTTTGAGAAAAATTCCTTCTGCTGCAAGGGTATTTATTGAATCTCAATTAAATATTTCGGCGGCAAAAATAGGTTTTCCTAATACTTAAATTTTCCTAATAAAAGTCATAAACACCTCAGGATAAGATAGGAACAGAGTTCCACAAATTACTTATCAATTTAGCAAGGACTACTACGATTTCATCGAAATTGGACCTTCTTGCTAAAACTCCTCTTGCCTTCGAAAATCACATTCTCCTTTCTGCTGACCATTGTCAAAATCGACAATGTGACATTAAAGGCCATTCGTTCCGGAGGAACAATGACGTAAATGTAAATTTTTGAGAAATTGTGTTTTTTGGCTTAATAGTATTGTAACGAGGCGGGCCCGGGCCTCATGGTTTTATATCGATTTGGAGAGAGTATTCCTTTTTATTTTTCGAGAAGTGTAAATAAGATGACCACAGTGAAATGCGAGACCGGATATCAGTAGATTTATGCTGATCCGGCACCGGCGAGCGAGTTCTAAGCCTCGAGAAATAAAAAGGAATCTCTCGTGAGAGCAAAAGAGACAGAAGAGAAAAACTTCGAGAAACATCGCCAGAGGGCAGATCTCTTCAGACCAAGTTTGAGATGAACGAAGGGATGGAAAATGAGAGGATGACAATTTTTTTGAATTGAGTTGGTCATTCTGGTTTGATGTGCTCTGTGAGACGGAGGTGAACCCTGAGGCCTGCGAGGGAGGAATTTCCGGGTGTGGCAGAGTGGGGTGTCGGCGCCAGTGATTTTGGAACCTTGGACCCGGTGGTGAGGACGTCGACAGCAGTTTTTCGACGGTCAGGTACTGTGGAAGTCACCGTGTGTTTTTTGCGTTCGTGTGTGTGTTCGAGTTGGTCAGGGGGTAGGGAAGAGACCAGGGACTGGCTAGTTTTAGGATTAGTTTTAAGATAGGGAGACTCCCAACAATTTCATATTTCGTTTTGTTTGATGGTTAACTCATTTTGTTTTTTTGTTTTGGTATTATATCCACTCAGGAGAGAGAGAGAGAGAGAGAAAAATCTGAAAGCACATTTTCGTTGTTTTGTTTTTTCCCCGGAAGGGAGTGTCGAAATTTCGCGAGGGTGAGGAATTGCGTTTTTTTTTTGTTTTCATATTTTCTCCCTCTAGCTCGGCCTTGGTCCTGTGTGTTTTTCTTATTTTTGTTTTATATTTTTTTATTTTCTTATTTTCATGTAAATTTTAAATTGGTGTCTTAATTTTTTTTTATATGTATTAAATTTTATTTTAACTTCACCCACAAAAATTGTTGTTTCTTTAACAAAGTAGAGTTTCCACCCCAAATTTCGTCCACTATCTAGGTAGCGGAGGACACATCAGCTTCGGAGTAGCGTCGTCCGGCCTGACCACTGAAGGTAAGAATACCCACGAAGTCGAGAGTTTACAGTATCATAAAGCCTCCGTGGAACAACGACGTAATTGTATTTCAAATTTTGGCCGCTAGAGCGTAGTTGTGTCTTGTTGAAACATCAGCTCTTTGCATCCTTCAATCAGGAGAAAAACGCCACAAGTGACAGTTAAGAATAATTTTGTGTGAGAGCGAAAGAGACAGATAGAGTAGTAAGCGCTCGAATCCGCGAGGCGGCGACACAAAACAGAGAGGTCTTCAAGGGAGATGGATTGGTAAGCAGAAAAAATCTAGAGACATGATCGAGGATCGGGAGACAGATTGGCTGGAGGTCTGGAACGAGAGGGTACCTGGTGGCGTGAGAAGGTGAATCCGAGGGGTGAGTCGACGCCGAGATCGCTGAAAGGTGTAAAGTTTTTTTTATCAAGTGTGAGATTAAGAATAATTGTCTCTCAGGGCCTGTGAACGTTTTTTTTTTTTTTTTTAATTCTTTTTGGCTGACTTCATTAGGAGTGACTACACAGAGGGCGCGGTCGGTGTGGGTGCGTGTACTTTACTGCAAGGGATGAGGGGGGTGCATGTGCAAACACGGTCGGGAAGACGAATACCGTGAGTGCGTTATTTAGTTCGTTTTGGACAAACGTGCGCGGGTCGAGATTCGGAAAT
Organism: Euborellia annulipes; assembly: GCA_023213315.1. Classification (NCBI taxonomy): domain Eukaryota; kingdom Metazoa; phylum Arthropoda; class Insecta; order Dermaptera; family Anisolabididae; genus Euborellia; species Euborellia annulipes. The sequence goes on from JAKCPI010027598.1 coordinate 75,810, forward strand.
AGAATATTCGAGCTGGCGGACAAGGGGTGGGAGGCGATAAAAATAATCTAAGGGGTGGAGCTCTCCCTTATAGGACGAACATTAGATTTTAAGGACACACAGGGCACTGGACGTATAAGGTTGCCTAAGTGATAGTGATATTTAATTTCATAAGGGGTAGTTTTTATTTTTGCCATTGTTTATTTTTTATTTTTGCTGTTTTTTTGTTTTGTGTGTAACAATCTCAAAGGAAATAGAAAAAGGGGTAGACACATTTTTTTTGCGAAAAAATATTTGCAATGGAATATTTTTTCTTTTAATTTATCAATTGATGAACAAATGGTGCCGTATTTTGGAAGGCATTCCTGCAAAATGTTTATCAAGAGCAAACCCGTCTGGTTTGGATTCAAATTGTGTTCATCAGATGGGAATTTATTTTACTCTTTTTTTATGGTGGGGCAAAAGGAAAAGAGAAAAAATTCACTTTCGGACTTTACGGGGATACTGTTTTGGAATTGCTCTCTGTAGTAAAAAATCCAAAGGTCTTTAACGACCTTATAGTCAATCTAATCAACCTGGCCAGTTGTTTGTTTGATCGACTACCAGTGGAACAAGGTAGCTGTTCCAAGTTGTTGCAACGGCAAACAGACGTCCTTCAACTTCAGAAGAGACGGGCACCGACTGTAACCGAATTGGACAGCACCGTGCGGACGACTACCGCATCACACCGCAATTTAAACACACGGCCCCGAGAGGCAGAAGCTTCGCCTATTAAGAAGCTATAAATTTCTCTTTTGGACCAATAGCAGTAACACAAGTCTGCTCCAGTAGGCCAACTACACCCGACTGTTGAGGAAATAAAAGCACCTCAAACGCCCACCAACTTTACGACGGAGCCCTAGCCTTTGTAACAACTTAGGAAGCTAGATAACACCTAGCTTTTAAATTAGGGAAGCTGCCCCCAGCAATACGGGGTCGTTATAAAGTAAGAAGACTAGATTCATTGCTCCGGGAATCTGGTTACGGGTGGTGTAGTTGAATTGACTTCAATATAGCAAATATGCCGGACGAAGTCAATAGAAATAACAATAATACAAAGTTGCGTCAGCAAGCAAAGCAAATACGTTTCCTTCAGAGACGTAAGAAAGCTCTAAACGAACAATTAAGAGCGGCTCAAAAACAGCAGGACAGCAACTTACAAAGTATAGCAAACGTTATGGATCAATCCTATGCCAAAAGGATATATTTATGTGAGTTTCACAGGGATACCCTCGTGAAACTCGCATAAATCACTCGACAGATATAGAGAATTCCACCTTATCGCTACCCACGGCGACAACATCCATGTCGTACACGACGGTGCCTACCACAGTTCCCATTGTAGATGCACCCGCTACCAAGAGATTCAAACTTTCAGAAGCTTTAGAAAAACTGTTTGAGCCTCAGACCTCGGACCACGATACTTACTGACTTTTATATAAGAGCAGTGAAGATCTTCGGATTGCTATTTACCAAGCCTGGAATGGGATTTCATTTGAGACATGTCAAAACCTAATAAAATCAATCCCAAAAAGACTTTGTGACAATCAAGAACAGAGATCTAAAGTCAAAACGGGCATTGACAACAATATCGGAAGGGACGAAACGTGTGCTCAAATTAATCAAGGAGGAAATCGCTCAGAAGAAATACAACTCTTGGGACGGCATATCATGAGACATTTTCAAAAACACCTCCAAGAAGACGATTGCTACATGTCGTGTATGACCTGGGACTTCTCGGAAGAAACGCGTTCAAAAATGATTGGAGTCAAGCAATGGGTTGATTGAACTCCAAAACCTAGAATTACCAAACGTTCAACGAATTTCAAATCATACTTATTTCATTATTGTACCATTGATATTTCAAAGGGGCAACGTTATTTATACTTTCATCCTGCTCAATAATCTTAATCAATCACCACCTTTAATGGATTCTATTCTATATAAATCTTCAAAAACAAATGAATTTTCAGCAGTAATAGACAGAAATTCGTTATGGGATCAATTTGAATTTTATGAATTAACTAAAAATATGAGACAAAAAGATGACAGCAATCATTAAAGGATTGAATAATATTGCTCAAGGATCAGTAACAAGTAAGGGTGTTGATTTGTTTAATACTAGAATTGTTTAACTTTACTGCCAAAAAACTTATTAGATTACAACTCTACGCGAATATAACTTTAAAATAGTAAATTACACTTTTTAAGAATTTATATTAACAGCAAAAGATGCTAGTCTTGATTTGATGCCAGAAATTGAAGCTCGAAGCTTTCAAGTCCCCGGCGGAGCTATAAAACAAGAAGGAAGAATGAGATCGTGTCGCAACCATATATAAAAACAACTAAAGCAGCTTTATCCTGTAAAAGTTCCAATGACTCGTGCTACTAGGCACATTCTACTCTACAGTACTATTTTAATTTTTTCTCCTTATACTCATTACTCCCCAAATCGCCCCACTTATTTATTGTCCCCCTGATAACTAGATAAAGCGCCCACTTTGCGGCAACCGCCCCCAGGTTGGGAAACTCTGGTTTATAATATCAATGGTCATAAAATTATTCATTTTTTTTTTATTAAACATCTTATCACATCTGCATCAAATACATTAGAAATATTTATTAAGAAAGCTTTAAAGCTACTAATAATCACAAGTAGAATACGTATGGGTGGGATTTAATATATTGTCCCTCACTGTACGTTAAACCAAATATTATTAGATAAGCTAGAAGGAATAACAAGGGAGAGTGAAGGAAGAGAAGTGCGACTTACACTAGCTGAAAGTGTATCGTATATTTATTGAATTTAGTTTTTTTGAAACGCTAAATACGACGAGAATAATGCTTTCACGCGATGTATGTTTTTGAAAATGTCCCATATAATAAGTCGCTTATTAGCTAACAAGTAAGATAATTATCTAATTATAAGCCTCCCGTGGTCTCACGTGCTTGATCTAGAAACACAAAATACCGCAGGGTACGTTGCAGGTTTTTTGCTACGGAATATAAATTTTGGTCAATGTGATACTTGTACAAAATTTATTTTAGCGATACTAAAAAGGAACCATCACATAAACTCACAAAGCTCAAACATTACATACAAAGCAAGCTGGGTTATGCGAGTGATGACTTAATTAGTATTGTAACGAGGCGGGCCCGGGCCTCATGGTTTTATATCGATTTGGAGAGAGTATTCCTTTTTATTTAGAGAAGTGTAAATAAGATGACCACGGTGAAATGCGGGGGCTGGCGGCCCTTCGGGCGCCGGGGCGGCGGCGTCGGAGGTGGCGGTCGCGAACGAGCTGGTGAGGTGGATAGGCAGGTTGCGGCAGACCCCGAGGGGGCAGCCGCGGCCCCCGATGCCGGAGGTGACCTTCAGGGAGACCCGCGGCGGATCGGAGGGGCTGCCGCTACCGGAGAAGGAGGAGTTAGCTGGCGAGAGATGCCACGGGCTGCGGTGCGGTGGGGCATTTCATCCGCTAGTGCCCGGCGGCGAGATGCTATAATTGTGGCGAGAAGGGACACCTGGCGAGGGGTTGCTCGTGGGGTGGAGACTCGGAGGGTGCTGCGGGGTCTTGCTATGTATGTGGGGCCCGGGGACATTTCGCTCGGGATTGTCCCGGCCGGTGGCGGCGTGACACGAAGAGGCGGGGTCGGGGGGACCCCGAGTTGAGATTCGAGGTGCGGCGGTCGAGCGGTGGGGAGGGGGGTCTCGCCTCAGGCGACGCCTCACTCCCGGCGGGTGACGTCATGATAAGTTCCGATTCTGAATAGTGCGTGTGGGCGAGACGACATCTGGTTGAGATGTTGGTTTATAAAATTTATTTTAGCGATACTAAAAAGGAACCATTCCATAAACTCACAAAGCTCAAACATTACATACAGAGCAAGCTGGGTTATGCGAGTGATGACTTAATTAGTAGAAAAGTGGAGGAAAAATTTGAAAATTTAATAAATATTTTCATGACTAATTAAAAGAAGAAAATAATAAATTAATCATGTTATATTATTAGACTGTGTAATGAGAAACTACGATATAATAACAAAGTATTGCTTTGTATTGATCAATTTTTTTTTTTTTTTTTAGGATCATGTGTTGTTTCTTTATACCGCTTTGAAAATAATTTATATTTGTCTAGTAGACGACGTGCCATATTTGATTCAGATGCAATTACAAACAAGTTGCTTCCACTTTCTGTGAATGAATAAGTCAACGTAATTATACGTTACTTGAAACCTTGAATTTTTTCAAGAAACTCCAATCAAATTACTGTAAATATACCTATTTTAGGTTTTGAGAAAAATTACTTCTGCTGCAAGGGTATTTATTGAATCTCAATTAAATATTTCCGAGTTGACTCAGTTTTGTTTGAGCGCGCGTCGTACACTAGCAAAGAGAAAATACGCTATATTTTACAGTTTTCTTCGATAAAGGCGAAAACGCAAGCCAAGCGGCTGAAAATGTGAATTGTTTATGGTACTGATACTGTAACAGCCAATCACGCGCAATTTTGGTTTCGTCGATTCCGTTCCAGTAATTTCGATGTCGAAGATGCACCACGCAATGGGGGGCCAATTGTCTAAAATGTCGATAAAATCATGAACATAGTCGAGTCCAGCACTGTTTCGATTGCCCAAGAGCTAATGATTGCACATCGATGTGGCGTACTTCAGGCCGCTTAAGAGATGCTGGAGAAGTGTTTTAGATAGCTGGAAAATAAAAAACCGTGGAGTGCTGCCCAAAACTGAATTTCCTAAGCTTTTAAAAAAAATAAAATAAATAAAATTGGAATTAAAATCAAATGAAAACTCCAAGGATGGTTTTATGGCTACTGAATTAATTCCGTTCAATCCAAACAAAGTTCTCCAGAAAATAACTAGGAATATTCAAGCAGCGGAAAATAACGAACACGAACAAGCTTGGAGTCAAGCAGTTATTCGGCATTTAGAAAATCTGAAGGCCCCCGTGGGTATCCAACCTAAAAGAGGAAAAAAACTCTATATTTCGCTTGGGAAAAGTGTTTCTGCTGTGGACATAATTATTAACCAACTACCTGATGGGAAAGGTAATGTACGGTAGTTCAAGTTTGCAAAGACTTTTTTTGGATGTATACCCGCATATATTTTTATATACTTAAACTTATTCACTTATTCCAACCAGAATTACAAACTAAGCTTGGAAACTTAACAAAGCTACTTGACAATAAGATTGAACATAGACTATCATTAATGTTGGACGAAATGATGAGAGATACAAGTATCAGAGAACATGTGAACAGAGGAAACATAACTATCTTGAAAAAACCTCTAATTGTTATTCAATTATTGCAACAATTATGGAATTTTTCTCAAAGCGTTTCTCCATTCGTATAGGAAAAATTGGACGAACATGATTCAATTCCAGAGATTACAATGATATTTTCACAGTTTGAAAACTGGTTCCAGTATTGGATAATAAAATTCACCACACTAGTCACAACGATGGCAGCCCAATTCACCGCAGAAGATATTGCAAAAATCGCTCCGAACTACAGAGGGAGGATTGATACATTCGATCCAACCAAAGTAAAATCAAGAAAGGGGAAAAACGCACTCGAAAAGATGAAACCGGCTCCCACCACCACGACTAACACGTCTACATCGCAAAAGAGACCAACGCCGAAGGTATTAACACTACCTAAACCCGCATTGGAGGAACAGAACAAAACGGCCACTGGCCAACGAAATGAGTCCATCATTTCAGAAGTCATATTTGGACCAAAAGTTACTGTAGTCCCCATCGCGCCACGGCAGCAAATCGACGAGAGCTACGCCGCATTGCCTCAATTAGCAGTTGAGACATAACACAACCGAGAGTATGCGAAAGATGTTCCGCAAATTGATCGAAAATTGATCAAAGAGGAACTGTCGTATTATTACACAGCTATGCTCTGGCTACGGCTCATTGACATAAAGTCAAAGAACGGATTGAAGAAAAAAAACAATGTAATATTCCACTTATCCGGAATTACAAACTGCCTTCATCTTCTGTGAATGAAGTATTCAACTTTATTATAACGCAACTTGAGCATTTGATTTTTTACAAGAAACTCAAATCAAAGAGGCTACTATACTGGGATTTGAAAACAAATCTGCTGCAAGAGTATTTATTGAATCTCAAATTAAATATTTTGGCGTAAAAAATATAAAAAAAACATTTATAGAAAAGAATGCCTGCTGATATTAATAATAACTAAAGTGTAAATAAAAAAGTTTTAAAGTTTTTGTTGGTGATGTCTTCTGAAAAAAATGTTGATCGATATTTCACACTTTTAAACCGTTTAAATGTAAGAAGGGAGGATCTGGGTGGATCTTTTCCTTAACCGTCAGCCATAGACTACCTATCTCTTCGTAAATCATGTGGTACCTCTTGTTCAATAATGAACAACGTCACAGAATTAAAAACAATTATCCCAAAAGTAGGGTCTCGTTTGATTCTTAGTAACAAGTATTATGATTATATGCTTTTCTCAGGTCGAATCATATTGGAAAAAACATCGTGTTGTGCGCGAGATTTCAAAAATTTAATTAATATTATTAAGCAATTGAACTAGTAATATAGAATTCAAAGATAAATAAGAAAGATTTCTTTCATTGATAGATTGTAGATAGAATTAATAAAAGTAATTTTATGGTAATATAAAGTGTAATATAAAGTGAAAATGTGCGTGTATGGGGGAATTTCCCAAATTACCAGGACGTGCCTTAAGTCAAAAACTGTGACACTGCCAGGCCCGATGGGAATCCCCCCCCCCCAGTGCCGAACAAAGGTCCCGACACACCACCAGCCAGGTGCCAAAACCCTACTCCCCCCCAAGCCCGGGGAAAACCCGAGAAGGAATCACCTGCGAAACTCGCCACCCCTGATGTCCGGAGGAGAGAGGGAAGAGGCTATATAAAGCCCAAGAGCGGAGAGAGAGGGACTCCTTTTTTTCTACTCTTTGGTTTCTACTGGGTAGCACTGGTGGCTGGCTTTTTACTTGGGACCGTACTGAGAGAAACTTATCTTGTCAGTGGCTCCTTTTTTTCTACTTGGCTCATTCGTGACTGACTTGTTACGAAACGCTTACTACGTACATTGATGGAAGTGGAAGGCGATTGATCATCGGCAGAACTGTCAGATCAGCCCAGGGCTCCGTCAACATCCGGCCTCGTGACCCGCTGTGCCCACTCATCCGTCTACGAGTACCTGTTCCCAGAGGACATCTCTCTCTCGCTCTCGCCCTCTCTCTCTGGTAAACTGAAGATGCAGCGGTGAACCACCAACCCCTTTTTCCCGAGTGTGGTGTACAACAATCCAGGACACGCAGTAAGTTTGGGCCCAAACCAAGGTTTATTAAGTTCCTTAATAAATAAGATTACAAATAACAAGACTCAAAAAAGTCTTCTAACTGACAATGTAAACTAAAATTTAATTTAAGTCACAAACAAATATCAATTTATATTCTACATACATTCGATTAATCAACGAGCATCATATCTTTTTTATTTCAAAATTTTATTTCAGCAAATTCCTTTCCGCTTAATCCTACCCCCAATTAAGTGCGAAAGGTGACGTTTGATTCCCCCTCCCACATCCACGAGGGCCCATAAAAGGAAAAAACGTCCACAAGATAATCGATAAATTCAACTAATATGGTCATAAAGATGCCAGGATAATATAAACATCCTGCACGTGGACCCTTTTCCAAAATAAGATAAACAACTGACCCAGCTAAGATTGCACACACCAAGAGAGTGATGATTTGTCGTCTCTCTCTAAAGTTAATAAAAGGCCCAAGACACAAGGGCGGGGATAGCTTATACTAGTGCGAACACCACACTATTAACATCAACGGTGTATTGACTACCAACAACTAATTATTTTCAACAATTATTTTCTACCAATCATTTTTACTTATTTAAATTATAATCAACTGTATTTTTATACAATTATTCATTTATTAAAATCATTAAAATACAATCAAGTGTACTCAATTGACACCCCGTTTTTCAACTCTTTAGAGAAGGTTCTCAGGTACCTGTAATTACCTGAGTGGTGGCAGTGGAATACCAACAGTAACGTCGAGTCACAACAACGTCTCAACAATCAATTAATTAAAAAGAATATAGTTGGGGCTCATCACCAACAATGATGGTCAGCAGTGAGATAGAATTAACCAGACTCACAACAATCGTTTGTCAAAAATAAACAAAAAAAATTACTTCGAAAATATGGAAGTTCCTTGAGTTATAGGATATGGTATAAAAAAAAAAAAAGTTTTTTTCAGGATCTTTAATGGCTGAGGCGCGCATTCCGGTTTCGTCTTTTACAAGC